>JAJIBD010005276.1:0-67500 GCA_021461705.1 Cryptotis parvus
GGATGCCAGGGATTGAACCCAGGTCTGCCTCATGCAAGAAAAATGCCAATGTACAATTTTTTGACTTTATTTAAACACCATGATTTACAAAGTTTTTCGCAGTACAGTTGTTACAAACATTCATCACTCAACACCAATCCCATCACCAGTGTGCTTCCCCCACCAAAGACCTTCATTTCCCACCCACACCCCATCCCATGCCTGCTCCCTTAGCCGGTACTAATTATATTGATTATTGCAACATACATGTTGGAATGGTATTGATAAAGTCATTTTCTGGGTTGATAAAATTTTTTTTTTTGGGGCGGAGGCGATAGTCCAGAGGGTAGGGCATTTGCCTTGCACGCAGCCAACCTGGGTTTGATCCCTGGCATCCCACATGGTCCCCCGAGCACCGCCAGGAAGAATTCCTGAGTGCAGAGCCAGAAGTAACCCCTGAGTGTCACCGGTGTGATCCAAAAAAAAAAAAAAATTTTTTTCTGTGTTGTTACATGCGAATTTGAACCATAATTATAAACGTTTTACGACCATGTTTGAGCCTATCCTAAGCATACACTGAATAATTTATATTGTTTGTTAGTGTTAATTTGCTAAATATGGTCAAAAATATATTCTTAGAAGAAGGTTAATGAGGATTATTATATCTCACAATGGACCTATTGGGCCATTGACCCTGTATAAGAAATTACTGATAACTTCTTCCAGAATAGACATTGTGACTACACACTTGTTATTGGGTGCCCTGTACTTAAATCTATTAAATGTGATGTGGTGCCTGGCACATCGGTATGCCAGATTTTGAGATGCCGTGCAGCCGCCAAGAGGCCTCACACTACAGGAAGGACAGGAAGCATCTCTGCGGTTACTGGTCTCTTTGGAGATTTCTGTGAAAGTCTCTGGATCCTGGCTGGTGAATGAGGTTGTCCCCACTGTACTATTGCTCCGTATCTTTGCCTTTTTTGAAACTGGCTTATTGCTTGCTTATAAATTACCTCACAAGTCAGAAATAGCCCCTTAATCTCTGTCCAAAACGTTTTTTTTTTTTTAACTTTATGTCCTGCTGTTGCTAGCTGAAGGCCCTCTGCAGTTGGCCTGACCTTGCCCTTTGGCGCCTGGGAGGTGGGAAACAGCTGGGTGTCAGGCTTCCCAAGGGCTGGAGAAGTCTGCCAGGCATTTCTAGTGCATTCTCGGGCTGCTCGGCTACTGGCCTCTCAGCAGCTCTTCCCTGCTTTCTGATCCTCTGCAAAGAGTCTCTCTTAGTGTTCGCTGTAAAATGCTTTTGGCCTCCCATTCTCCCACAACTAAGTTCTCCTGTTACCCGTGCCTGTTGTCTTTGGCAAGGGGATAAGTATAACATTCCGGCTCCTCATAAAGAACAGTTGACACATTTTATCTAGCTCTTTACCTTGGGGGGGGGGGGTGTTAGAACTTAGGGGTTACAGCCAGCATGGTGTAATCCTTTTTTACAAACCTTTTATAGACCTAGGAACCAGACCCAGTTATTGTTTCTTTGAGTCCATATATCCATATTCCACTGTGTAAGGTTAAGGCGCAAAACCTGATGAGTAAATTTACCTGTGTGGTGAACTGATTACCACAGTTTGGCTAGACTAACCTCTGTCATCTAGAGAGACAGCACAAATAAACCAATTCTGTTTACAAAAGTTTTGGTGGCTCATCACAGTGCCTCAGGGTCTCTAGCCCAGACCTCCTGTTTGAGAAGCCTGTACCCCAGCCCTTTGAGGTCTCTTTTCAGCCGATTTTTTTATTTTTAAAAGGTATTTAGAGAAATATGGGTAGACTGGCAGGAACAGAGTACAGATCACCCGACAGAGTAAACACTTCATTAATAATAACTCTGTCTCCTAGAACTTAGATTCTGAAAAGTGTTTAAGCATGCACCAACCAAGAGTTATTTGGAATCAGCTGTATGGTCCAGTGAGGAAAGTAAATGGGCTGGGTCCCTGCTTTGCACATGGAAGGCCTGTTTGAGATCTCCCCACACTGCAGTGGAGCTGGGAGTAGCCCCAGAGCACTATCGGCTATAGCCCCCCAAACAAAAACAGACACGCCCCCTCCTGGCCCTCCCAGATCAGCTGTATAATGAGTCCTAAAGGTTTTCTGACAATGCCTCCATCTTCTGCGTTTCTCTGGTGAAGAGGAATGGCAGGTGGAAGGCTTTGCAGCAGCCGCCTGAGGGGGAGTCGTCGGGCAGAGCGACAGGCCTGTCAGAGAGAGGATGGGGTGGTAGGTCACGGCATGCAGGTTCCGCGGTCGGTGCCTTCTTTCCGTTCCAGGGGAGAGGATGTGGGAACAACTGAATCCACCTCGTGGTGTTTTCCCCATGTCGCACTTGACCCCCTGCTCCCGGGTGAAATGCCGTGGACCTCATTTTGAAGCTTGTAGCTGATAAATTTAGACTTTGTCATCCCACAACGCCCTCTCTATACATCTTCACTTCAAAAAATGTGTTATTATGCTGCATTTACTTAGCACTTCACACTGCAAAATTCCATGCCTGCTATTCTCTACCAAAAAATCCATTTACAGTCTTTTTTGAAATGCAAACTAATGACTGCATATAGGACTTAGAGAAAAGACTTGCAGGTCGCATTTTAATTCAATTTTTTTTTTTTTGGTTGGTTGGTTTTTGTTTTGCTTAGTGGCCGTACCCAATTGTACTCTTCGCTCTGCACTCAGGGATCATTCTTGGTGGTGTTTGGAGGACCAAATGGGGTGCCAGGGTTTGAACCTGGGTTGCCTGTGTGCAAGGCAAGCTCTCTGCCCTCTGTACTATCCAGTCTCTGCATTTTTTACCGAATTTTTATTGACACAATCACGCGTCTTCCCGTTAATCTTTTTGCTAGGCGCCGTAATTCCAATATGTCTGAAGGCCAGGGCATCGGAATAAGCCCAACCATGTCATAGAATGACTAAATAATTGTTACTGTTGCATATCAAAACAACGCATGTGCCGTGGGGGCATACTCTATAAACACCTCCAAATAAAGCCTTTTTGACCCGGCCTGGCTGGCTGGTCAGCTGGGTGGAGTTCTGATGAAGGGAAGTCATGGAATGGCGGCGCCCATGAGTGGGTGGGGGGTTTGCGAGGTTCGCCGGGTCCGGCTGGACCCACCTGCCTCCCGACTGCCTCATGACGGCTGGCACGGGAGAGAAGGAACCGCCTGCCCCATTCTGGAGTCTCTGGACCAGCATCCTGGGCCGTTGGGAAGAAACTGCTCGGGTGGGTGTCGTGATCCGGGCTGTGATGGGCTGGTCGCTGGGGAGTTCTGATGAGAGGAAGTCCAATGTGGAAAATGGCGGCGCCCATGGAGTGGGTGGGGCCTGGCTTGTTGCGAGGTTCTGCCGGGGGGGCCAGGCTGACACAATATAATATATTGACACAATATAATTGATAAAATAATCAGTATCTAACAGTAGCATTTCAATTACCTTATTATCATTTCCTCCTAAGAAATTGATAAGTTTGAGTTTAGAAAACCCCACAGGAAGTTATTATATAAAATGTCCTTTCATTGGTGCAATTGGCTCCATTGTCGCTTTCAAGGACTTCTCAGGAGTAATAGAACAATCTTGTGTCTTGATTTTGGGATAGCGTTGTAGCTGAAAGTGTCAAAACCCGAGGACCCATATGCTGAAAAGTGTGGATTTTACTGATTGCACCTGTATCTGTGTTATACAACTCTGAAAAAACGAAAAAATAGAGAACTTTTTTAAGAATAGCCTTTTTTGCTGCTTTCTGAGGCAGAGAATGAAATTCATGGGCTGAGTATTCAAGCTCAGACTCATGACCTGTTGGAGGGTTTGAGGGAGAGGACTCTGGCTCAGGTTGCTTCACGCAGTGTAGGATGGGGGTTCTTACTAACGCATGAATTCCCTGACGCCTCCCGAGAAGACTTCAGGGTCTGGGGTCACAAGCCGGGAGGAGATTGGACTGTCGGTACTGGCATCTCTACCATTAACTCCTATATAAATTCTGTCCCCTTTCTGCTTTTTATTTTTCTGAAATTAGCTTATTTATACTGCTGCCGTGGTCATTGAGGGTTGGACACTTGTTTGTGGCAGTGAACACCAGGATCCTTCCAGTGGTTCTATGGGGAGCAGTGCCCGGCATCAGACTCATGCAAGGCTGGTGCTCTGCCATGAGCCTCAGCCCCAGCCTCAGTCCTTCGTCTTAAACCTAAGACCAGAGAGAAAGTAATAATCTCTAGGAAGTTAGCAGAATTTGATTTGATTGGTGGTCGTTCTTGGGCAACTGGTAACTGATGAAAGCTGAGTTTTTAGCAAAATGCAAAAAGCTGGGTGTGAGGAACATGATGTTTGATTAAATCAGATTCTGATTTCAGACTCATGTGACTCCCCTCTTGCTCTCCGGTTCTATCTCAGGAAAGGGCACAAACCTTTTTGCTTCATCGGATAACGGTTTCCATCTCTCACTGCAGGCTCTGCAGCCAGCAGTATTTTCTTCTTGGCTTCCCTTCCCTCACTCCTCTCTGAGTCTGCCCTCCACCCTCCACCGTGGCTGAGGTTCCATCTGTGCCGCCTGTTGCCCAGGATACAGAATACCCCCGGGAGGAGGAAAGCAGCATGTGTGCATTAATGCTGGTGGTGCCCCGAATCAGAGCAGCGTTGTGGAAAGTCACTCATTCAAAAGCAAGAGCCAGTGCTGTGGCGAGTGGTGGGGCGCGACACCAGCAAAGCTGGGCCCTGGCCAGTGTGTGAGCCAGGCAGCGAGTGGTGGGGCACAGGACACCGGTTAAGCTGGGCAGCAAGTGGAGGGGTGCTGGACACCGGCTGAGGCAGGGCTCTGGCCGCAGTGCTTGAGCCAGGCTTCTATGAGAACGCTCTGGTCATCCTGACAGCTGAAGAGCAGTGCTACCTTCTCCATGCCACAAGAGCCTTTATTTGAATCCCATGAAGAAAGGCTGTGTCTTTTGTTTTAAATCCATGTGTTGAAATTGGACACAAATGGAAAATTCCGCGTGGCTTTGTCATACTCTCTGAAGTCCCTTCTGTACAGTCACAATAAGCCTCAGGTTTCTGTCTTTGTTCTGGACTCTTTTGATAGGGTGCATTTCCCACTTAGGAATCTAAGATGACCAAGACTCCAGCTCCCCACCACACATACACACACTGCCCTCCCACACACACAAATGTAATGTCTTAGCCTCGCCTCTGTGTTCCTTCTGTCCTGGTTCCATCTGTCCTCAGTGAGTGCTTGTGCAGGTGAAAACCCTGCGGAGCCCTAAAAGTAGCTGGTTCTGAGAAGCAGCAGCACCTGTCTCCTGCCTTTTGGATTGCCCAGAATCTGCAGGGTAAGGCTTCATCCCGAGGACCCACACACTGTGGGCAGAGATTCCTGCAGCCAGCAGTGCCAGCTTTGAGAAGTAGAGCCAGAGCCTGAGGACTCACTTGGCATTCTCTCTCCTCTCCCTCCACCTCCGCGCAAGCACTCCTCTCTACAAAGCCCCTCCCTGTCCTTTGAATTTTTGGCCGTTGCTCTGTTTCATAGCTGGAAGCTCAGTGGGCCTCTTACCTTCCTGAGCCCTAGCACTGTTGGAATTTTCCAGTTGCATCTGTTTGTCTTTTTCATGCCCACAGTTTACCTAGTGTGGCCACCTGCAGGCCTGTCCAGTAATCCAGCTTCTGCGGAGGTGAGCAAACAGCCGCGTACTGGGCATTGAGCACGGAGGGGTCTGTTCCAGAGCTACTGTCCTCTGCCAGGCGGGTGGAGAAGCCAGTCTGCTTGCAGGCAGATTGGAAGATCAGTGTGTTGGCTGTGTTCTCTCAGCCTCCTCCTGGCTGAAAGGCACAACACCCATGCAGCCATCTGCAGAGCCATCCAGCAAGAAGCCCTGCCACATGCTTCCCAACCTCATTTTCCCACTGGCAGTTCTGAAAGGGTCCTCATTTCTCAGCCCAACCTGCTTAGAAAAGCCGGCATTTACTGCCTCGTCTTGCAGAGGTAACCCCTGCCAACTCTCATGTCCTAAGTTGTTTATAGTCTAGATAGCTACTCATTTTGTACTCTTATTTCCTTCACACTAATGGAGAATTGGTTTCATGTTTTGTTTTGTTTTTGTTTTGCTTTTTGGGTCACACCCAATGAAGTTTAGGGGTTATTCCTGGCTCTGCACTCAGGAATTACTCCCTGACGGTGCTTGGGGACCACATTGGATGCCGGGAAGAGTTTGTATGCTGTATAGCTGGGAAACGTAGGATTATACTTTGGACAGCATATTTCAGGTTATCTGTGTGTTTTTGTCTTGACCCTAAATTGATTTAATGTTGTCATTTAGCTAAAACTGTTTCAGGTGTGACGTGTGTCTGTTTGATTGGGTCTTCGAGAGCAAAGATCATACCAAGAATCCCTGTTCTGGGATGGGAAAGCATTTGAGAGACTCCTATGAGAGACGGACTGAAGTGGGACAATGAGAGTCAGGACCTCTGAGTGGCCCTTTCTAGCAAAGGCAAAGAGGAACAAGTTGTAAATCAGAACGTTCCCACCAGAACAGACAAGGGGGCCAGTCTGATCAGGTTGCTTGAACAGAACCGGGGACACAGAAACAATTCTATATAGAATTTAAAATAAATTGTACTACTCAGGGCCGGAGCAATAGCACAGTGGGGAGGGCGTTTGCCTTTGACACAGCTCACCTGGGTTCGATCCCTGACATCCCATATGTTCCCCTGAGCACCGCCAGAAGTAATTCCTGAGTGCAGAGCCAGGAGTAACCCCTGAGTGTCACTGGGTGTGACCCAAAAAGCAGAAGGAGGGAGGGAGGGAGGGAGGGAGGGAGGGAGGGAGGGAGGAAGGAAGGAAGGAAGGAAGGAAGGAAGGAAGGAAGGAAGGAAGGAAGGAAGGAAGGTGCTATTCACTGATTGAACTAGTCCTCATATACATTAGCAAATGGTGTGTGTTTGTGTGTGTGTGTGTGTTTGTGTTAAGTGAAAAATGAACCTCCTAGAAGCAAGGTAGCCTGTAACTAGCATGTTAAAACGCCTTGGTAACTGTGCTTAAGGCTCATCTGTTTGGCACTAGCTAGGTTAAGTTTGCATGCCTCTCCACTGCCAGTCTCTTTCTTAGTCAGATTTCTAAAATAAACGTCTCTCTCTAAGAGTTGCTTGCCCTTTGAGATGCTATTTATACCTGTGCATATGGATTAGGTATATAGAATGGCTGATAGGTCAATAGATATGTGAAGTCTTGGGTAACTGTCCTTTTAGTCTTTGAAAAAAATAAGCAGAGGAGAAACTTTTGAGAAATTAAGATTTCTTTGTTCCTTTTTATGTTGACAACCTAAATGGCTTTAAACAGATTTTCATTTGCGCTCAAGTCCTCTAGAGTTCTCCAACCTCTGATCATTCTTCAGGTCTGAAATTGGTGTGCTTTTCATGATTCATGATTATGAATAGGCAAAAGGGTGTTGGGGTGAATTTGGTCATTATGGTTTTATTTTAAAGGCCATCAAAAAGAATTGCTACATTTTAGCAGTCATTACTGACATTTAAGGCAGTAGATTAGATTGAAAATTAGGATTAAGTTTAAAATAATTTGGGGGGTTCAGAGCAATAGTACAGTCTGTAGGGCACTTGCTTTGCATGTGGTCGACCTGGGTTTGTTTGATCCCTGGTACCCCATAGATTCTGAGTACCTGAGCGCAGAGCCAGGAGTAAGCCCCGAGTACTGCTGGATGTGGCTCCAAAACCAAAATAAATACATTAATTAATTAAGCTTGGTTTAAAGGGTCAGTTGATATTTTAAATTTGATCTTGTGTACTTTTTTTTCTAAAGGGAAAATGAATAAACCATTAACCACTACATATCCCAGAAGCCCCTCTGGCACCTCCTGTCTTTCTCCTTTCTTTCTCCGCCTTTCTTCCTCCTGAGACTGCTGTTAAACTATATTTGTATCTGCTGTGTTTGGGCATGAGATTCGAATGGCCCAGACAGGAAAGTCACAACCCTTCCTTCACTCATGGGTTTCAGATGACCTGTGCATCGCATGTTTGTGATTGAAGCCTTTTTGTTTAGTTTCTGTATTTGCTAGGAAACCTGTGACTCAGGCCAGGCCGCGAGGCATCAGCACGTCCAGTGCTGCACCTTCCGCCCAGTGTGCGCAGACATTGCCACTGAGGCAGGACACCAGGCACTTCTCTTGCCTTTTTTTTTTTTCTTTTTTGGGTCACCCCGGCAATACTCAGGGGTTCCTCCTGGCTCTGCACTCAGGAATTACTCAGGGCGGTGCTGGAGGACCATATGGGATGCTGGGGATCGAACGCAGGTCGGCCGCGCAAGGCAAACACCCTACCCACTGGACTATCGCCCCAGCCCCTCTTGCCTTTTTTAAAACAAACATTTTTGGTCATTATACGTTACTTAAATCTTCAGTTTTTCAGAGTAACAAGGAGAGGAGCTCTAGGAATGGAGTTACTGATTTTAAACTGTGAGCAAGGACCAGAGAGGTAGTACTGGGGTCAGGGTACTTGCCTTGCTTGTGGCTGACGCCCACATAGGAGTCTCCCAAGCCCCCATTCAAGCAGTCCCCGAGCACAGAGCAGGTGTAGTCTCCAGACATCACTGGTTATGGTGCCCAAACACCAAGAAAAAGATAAATAAGTAGCAATGAAAATGTGCGAATGGGCTAAAAAGGCTGCACAGTGGGTAGGGTACTTGCCTTTGATGTGGCCAGCCCGGGTTTGATCCCTGGCACCATAGATGGGCCCACAAACCCCACCAAGAGTGATCCCTGAGCACTGCTGGGTGTTGTCCCCCCCCAAAAAAAAAAGTGAGGAAGATATTTTCATTAAAAATAGTTAAAAGGGGCGGAGCCATAGCACAGCGGGTAAGGGCGTTTGCCTTGCATGTGGCTGACCCGGTTCTATCCCTGGCATCCCATATGGTCCCCGAGCACCTCTAGGAGCACCGCTCAGAAATTCCTGAGCAAAGAGCCAGGAGTAACCCCTGAGCATCGCTGGGTGTGACCCAAAAAGGAAAAAAAAATTAAGATCTGAGAGAGAGCATATGGAATGTAAAAGATCAGGGGGCTGGAGCAGGTACAGCAGGTAGGGCACTTGCCTTGCATGCGGGCGACCCAAGTTCAGTCCCTGGTGTGTCATATGGTCCCCTGAGCACTGCCATGTGTGGCCCAAAGAAACAAACATATGCAATGGTTGGGGGTGTATTATGCAGGAATTAAATCCTGTATCTCAGACAACCTCTCCAATGCTTTCCTGTAGTCAGGTCATTCCCATCTGAATATGATTTGACATTTTTATCTTTCTTTTCTAAAGCAGAAATTTTGTAAGAAAATATAAAGAGAGACCTTTTCCAGAGAGAGCTAAAATGTTCAGAAGAATAGGCAGGACAAGATGACTAAATCCTTCAAACATCTCCAGCTCTTGGATTTTTCAACCCCCTCTCTGGAGCACTAATAGTCTAAATTAAACTCTGCTTCTTACTTCCTTTTTCTCAGCTTTTTGCTTTGGCAGAGAACCTGCTCAGCAGGAAACTCTCAAGTGGCAGATTGAATAACAAGCCTCTGAAAAAAAAAAGGTTCTATTCATCCATAGCCCCAGCAATCAGGTCAGGTGCAAAATCAGTCCCTTTGCCCCCCAAGGGTTTGTCATAACTGCCTTTTGATGGAAGTAGTTTGATGTTTGACAAACCTGCATGGTTAAAGAGACGCTAAGGACTTTAGCTAAGATGATGATGATGTCCGAGGAGAAACAGAGCAACAAAGGGGCTTAAAGCCTTTGCACAGCCTTCCCTGGAGTCCTGTGCCTGCTCCTGCACCTGTGGCAAGGACCCCCAAAGCTAGGAGGAGCAGCTGTAGTCCCATTCGGTCACAATACCAGGTGTGTGACCTCCAGGCGCATGCAGCACCGAGTTCTTTCCAAGCACTATCCACCGTCTGCTCCAGCTGCTGTGAGGCCAGGTGGGGAGCGGAAGGAAGCCAGGGCAGCAAGAAGGGCAGATGAGCTGTGACAATAACAACGGCAGAGCAGTCATCCTGCCGAAGGCCAAGCTTTGCTGTTTCTCTCACCCTTTGTTAGCATTCCCTTTCGGCTCCATGAAGAATGTCCAGTTTCTGCTGAGTACTACAAGAAATGCCCATATAAATCACACTCTAGACTTGCCATGCTTCATGTTTCAGTGTACGTTTCCATTCTTTTTTATTTAATAGGGGCCTCACCGGCGGTGCTTTGTTGGGGTGGGAGCAGGTAGACACTCAGTGCGGGAAACTGAACTCAGCCAGGCTTGTGCTCTACCCTGGAGCGGCATCAGGCCTTGATTTAGGCTTCCAGCCTGTTCACTTCAGCTTCATAGCTCTTACCAATTGAAAGATATATTGATCTAATATGACTAATAGAAGTTTCTCCACAGCCTTTTTCAGCTGTCTCATATTAAGTCAGGATGTTGAATTGGGGCATAATAAACAAGGAATAAAGTGCTATGATATTTTTGCTATTTATTATTATTTTTCTTCCCCCTTAGATTTTATAGCTAATGAGTTTCGTGTTTTGTGGGGTTGTGATTGTTTGTTTGTTTGTTTAGAGATCACTCTTGACTGTGCTCAGGGCTTACCTCTGACTCTGCTCTCAGAGATCACGCCTGGCGAGGCTCAGAACCATGTGTGCTGGGGATTGAACCCAGGTCAAGCACCCTGCCTTTGTTCTGTCGCTGAAAACCTATAGTTACTGAGTTTTATCCTTAGGTTTTTGTTGACTGCTGACTTAGGACCCTTGGTCACATAGACTGTACCTGTGTAACTAAGGAAGAGAAGGACCATTAATGGAAGTTGTGTTTGTTGTTGTTTTGCTTTGCTTTGGTTTATGTTAGGACCAGGCCACTTGATGTTTACTCCTGTCTCTGCGCTCAGGGATCACTCCTGATGATTATAGGCTCTGGTAAATATAGGATGCTGGGGATCAAACCCAGGTTGACCACTTGCAAGGCAAGCACCCTTCCCTCTATACTATCTCTCTGGCCCCTGGAATTTGTTTTCATCTTGACATTTAAGAACTAACACCACACTCCCCTCATGTCTTGTTTAGATTCCGACATAGCCCTAACTGCTGGTACCTGAGAGACTGGACTATCCACACCTGGATTAGGCAGTGCCTAAAGCATGGTGCACTCGACAAAGCCTTATACACGCTTGTAAATAAGGTGAGCAGTTTCCAGATGGTTGCTAGATGAAGGTGAAATTAAATTAGCCTACCCACGAAAAGTAATTTAAATGTATTGCTGTTGCCAGCGTAGCAACTCAGAAGTGGGCTGGGGACTATAACAGGGAATGAAGCTGAGGAACTCTGCTCCGAGGAGCACTGCACTCCTGAGACTTCGGAGCTCTGCTCCGAGGAGCACTGCACTCCTGAGCCTTCGGAGCTCTGCTCCGAGGAGCACTGCACTCCTGAGCCTTCGGAGCTCTGCTCCGAGGAGCACTGCACTCCTGAGCCTTCGGAGCTCTGCTCCGAGGAGCACTGCACTCCTGAGCCTTCAGAGCTCTGCTCCGAGGAGCACTGCACTCCTGAGCCTTCAGCCTTGGGTTTCTTGCCTGGCTCTCTTTGGTGAATTTAAGGAACGGGATATGTCCATTTTGCTGAACTGTCTTCAAGACAGTTTCCTGAGGTTACTCCAACCAGGTCTTCAAATCCCCCAACTCCTCAAACCTTCAAAGGACCCTTTGATTAGAGTCTTCTTCAGTGTTGTTCTCCAGCCAAGGGTTGAGTCTTTATTGTGTTCATAGTGTGAAATAAACAAAAGCACCAAAAGTTTAGGAGGTTATAACTGTGAGTCTCAAGTGGCAACATAAATTTAGCCTGTGAAAGGACTTTCACAGAATTTCAGTGGAATTCTGTAGTGTCATTGAACCCCAAAATGGTAATTTTGGTTTGGGGAGATTTTTCCTTGGTCCTAATTCAGCTCATCAGGCACAGCAGGCTGTGGGGAGGCTGCAGGCAGTGTGCTGGTCTGACTTATCCGCAGAATGAGGAGGCGCCGCCCTGCCCTCGAGAGCCGCACAATGAGGAATATCCCAACCTTGCCCTCGGGAAGCTTCTAGTCAGGTCCACTGAGAAACCTAATACTGGGCCTCCTGGAATTAGTGGGCTAAATCCTGGTCTCCCTATTAGTTCACAGTATAAGGACACAGAATTTGGATGTTTTGTTCCGCTTGGGTATTTGGGGGCGGGGTAGTGGCTGGGGGGGTATATTTTTGGCTTGAGGTCCACACCTGCAGTTCTCAGTGGGATATGAACTCCGAGCTGCCGCGTGCCAGGCATGGACCACAACCCGGCTTCTGTCTCCTTAGCCCTCGTGACAGGCCTTACTCAGAGAAGGTTCCTGTAGGGGAGAAAACATAACTAGAAAGGAGAAAACTCTATCCCGTACTTTGCTGTTCCTTGTCTTTTAGTACAAAGGACACTGGACAAGGACTCGGAAGACCCAGGCAGTGTCCAACCCGAATTCTACCAATTGCCCAGCACTTCAGACAAATATTTTTATTCTCCTCGATCTTTTTTTTTTATTCAATGCTAACCTAAGTGAATAGTTCTACATCAGTGTTTTCCAACCTTAACTTCCATTAGAATCACATGGGAAATATTTTTAAATTATGAATGTTCTTCTCTGTCCCCAAATTCTGGTATAATTGATCTTCTTGGAACAGGCATTGGTATTTTTAATAGCTCCGTGTTGTTGTTTTTATGGACTTTAATTTTTTAGAGCAATTTTGGATTCACAGCAAAATAGAGCAGAAGGTACAGAGATTTTCCCATCTGTTCCCTGCCCCCACACAGGCATAGTCCCTCCCTCTGCCTGTTACCAACATGCCCCACCTGTGCAGTCAGCGGTGATGAGCCTCCAGTGACGCATTATTGCCACTCAGATGCAGGTTTACATTAAGGCTCACTGCAGTGTTGGTTCTAACACGCCACTGCACGGTAATTTCATGCAGCGTAGTTTCACGCCCCCCCCGCCCCAAGTCCTTTGTGATTTGCCTGGTCAGCTCTCATTGGTATATTTTTAAGCGCTCAGGCTGATAGTAATTCATTGCTCGGTTGAAAATCACCCACCCATCTATGTCTTAGGGCTCTTTCAGCTTTAATGATTTATTGTTCCAAACTGTTTTGTTTCTACCCTGCCCCTAGAGATCAGTAATTACTTGGATACCTGCTTTGAGATCCTACCGGCAGTTTTTCCATTTCAGCACAGCCTTCTTCGTAATGATGGCTCAGTTTAGCAGTGATTTGCTGTCAGAGGCCAAGACTGCCAGCAACTCCCAAGTAAGGGACCTGCTTTGAAAAGAGTCATCATCTATTTCTAGTGGGGAGTGGGCAGGAAGAATGGGCCAGTTGAGAGGATCATGGCTAATTCTGCCAAAGTAGAGATTGAGGAACAAAAAATGCATTTATTATCTGCATAAAAAACTGCAACCACTGTCTGGTCAAGCTGGATTGTGCCCCTAACATCGCCTGGGAGACTCACCGACGGAGGTTTCTGTGTCACTTCCCCACAGACATTCTTACTTTGTGAGTTGGAGGCATATCAGTCTGCATCATTAAACACTTACAGAAAATTCTTGGTGCTAAAGGAGCCACATTTTGAGAGATTGTGGTTATCAGATATTCAGCTGCTGTGAACAGAGCATCTTAAGAACTTGATTGGTTGTAGTTAGTGGGCATATTTCTTCAGTCTTTCAAAACCAGTGTAAGAGAAGAAATATACTAAGAGCCTGTGGAGGTCTAGCAGAAAGGGAACTCATATGTACTCTTGGTAGGAGTATCCCCCCAAATTAGTAGATTTCCCCCAAATGAAGATGGACTTCCCATGAAGCCCAGCAACCCTACTTCCTACTAATAGGTGAAGGAAGTAAAATGATTATCTTGAACAGCTATCTGCACTCACGTGGTCATTGCAGCTTTATTCATTGTAGCCAAATCATGGGGTCAGCCTAAGTGCCCACGAATGGATGAGCAGATAAAGAAAATGTGGTATCTATACACAAAGCTCTTATAAAGAACAACCCGTTTGCGGTAATGTGAGTGAACTTTAAGGGCATTGTATTAAGTGAAAGCTAGAGACAGACAAATACTGTATGCACTCACTTTCATATGGAACCTGAAAAATACTGAGTGAATAGAAAAGTAGAAGAAGGGGGTACCAGGACCTGGGGTCAGGAGGGTTTGGGTCTGTGGGTCCTTCTTCCAGTTTGCAGGATGGGTAAGTTCTAAAGAGCTCATGCACAGCTTCATTCATGTAGTAGCTAACAGTACTGTCTCTTTAAAAGTTGCTAAGAGAATAGATTTTAGTTCTCACCATTATTGCTGTCCCAACCAAAAATCATAATTCTGTGTTGATGGATTGTGCAAGGCATTTTGCCATGACAGGTATGGATACATACTTGCCGGAATATATGTGTATCCTTTATATTTATGCAGCACTGCTTCTCAAGGGAGTTAGGGAGAAGCCTAAGGACGAAGCGGCGCTTTATAGTGAGACGTGTGCTGTCTCGTGGGGTCCGTTCTTGCACTGACCTTCGTATCTGATGAAGAGAATCACTGAGCCAGTGCAAATGGTGAGGAGTTGGCTCGAGATGGTGTTTTTAGCTATGGTGAGGCATTAGAACTGAGTTTTGTTTTTCAGATTTCAGACACCCACTCATGACTTTCTCACCCTGACCAGTTGCCGCTCCCAAACCTCCTGAGTCACAGCTTCTCTTTCATGGTGACAGATGCTGTGAAATCAGACAGATACTTGCAGGCCAATGGTGGTGTGGCTCTGTCCTGGATAACACATATTAGAAACCCGGTGGATATGTTTCCCTACTTCTATTTTTATTTTTCTTACAGGTTCAGTATGGAATTTTTCCAGATAGCTTTACATTCAATTTACTGTTGGATTCTTTCATAAAGAAAGGAAATTACAAAGGTAAGAAAAGAAGTGCATATCCTTTTTATAAAAGGGGCCACACTTCCCAAGGCAGGGGGTGACGGGCAGAGAGTGCTGTCTCTCTCTCGTCTGATTCCTCTCGGATGTCTTTCTCTGTAGCCCTTTAAGATAGAAGCATAAGTATTTTAAATGTGTAGAAATAGATACATAGTTGTTTATCATTAGCCACATAGGAGAATTAAATCTAGTTTTTTTTTTTTGAGTTTCTTAAGTTTATTTGTTCCTGTCTCTTTTGGCAAGGGACCATATAGTTAAACAGTAAACCCGACCTAAGCTTCCGCTGCTAGAGATGATCATAATACCGTTGTTTTCAAAGCCCAAAACTTGAATTATTTTTTTAGCACAATATGCTAACTTTGCTGCATTTACATAATGGACCTAGTCGGGTGACTTTCCTAGGAAAGAGAGGGACACTGGCTGTGAAGAAAGTCATTTCTCTTCCCCGGCTCTCATTTCCTCAGCTGTAAAGTAGTGGATCATTATCTCTGAAGTCTCACTAGCCTCAAGACTCCACTGATGCCTTGAAATGAAAAAGTGGCTCTCACTTCCCTGAGGAAGAGGAGCTAAGGAAGAACAGGGTTGCGGCAGATGCTCAGCAGTTGGGGGCATGCCACCAGCCTCCTCCAGTGGAGAGTGAAAAGCAATGCAGCGCTCACAAGCCACTTCACTGTTCTTGGGGGAAGAAGGCCAGGCCAGGCGTGGCCCTAGTGGAAAGACGCACACTGGCTTCCCTCTTCTACCTTTTGGTCACCGCCCTTGGTTTCTTAGGATCCTGAGGCACCAGCCTATGTTTGGGTGGTCACCTTAGAAATGGGATATGGAACACAGATCACTTAAGCTTTCTGGACCTTGGTGAGTGCTGCCATTGGGTCCCAGCCTTCTCTTCAGTGGAAGTGCTCCCTAGACAAGCTAAAGATGGGCCTCTCGGCCCTCCCGGGACACCACTGTCCTTCATTGTCTCCGGATCTCTGCCTCATGTCTCCTGAGAACGGCCAAAGAATATTTGCTCTGTGCCTCCCAGAGAGGAATCGAAAGAGCTATGCTTGGAATATCACGCCTCACTCCAGTGAGAGAAGGAATCCAGAGTTCTGACCTCCATCACTATTCCAGAATCAGGGACGCTGTCTTGTTTGCCAAGGCATCGAAAATCAGATGGGCTGGACATGTAATGCGATTTGGACACAACCACTAGACTAGAGCCATCACCGACTGGATCCCATGGGATGTCAAAAGATCACGTGGCCGCCCACCTACAAGATGGTCAGACTTCCTTGTCAAGACCCTGAAGGAACGGTTTGAGGCTCTTCATATTCCTGAATCAACCAGATGCCATTGGGCTACATTGGCACGTGATAGGGTCCAATGGAAATGTTACTGGCGCCCGCTCGAGCAAATCGATGAATAACGGGATTCATTGATCAAGTGATCAAGTTACTTATTTATTTATTTTTTTATAAGACATTTAATTTATGGGTGTGGGGGTTGCTGCGTCACCAGTGTTATGTTACAACTGAGTCGTTAACTTTGTAGCTTCCTCCACATTAACTGGTTCATTTTTATGACAGTGCTGAGGAATCGGCTGTTTCTAAAGAAGTTCAAGGGAAAGGCCCTTTGGGAAACATGCAAGTTCCTTTTGTATATCTACAGAAGCTTTATTCATGTGTTCACTATTTCAGCATTCACAAGATTTATCTTCTTAAGATTAGTGGTAGCTGGTTTTGCTTGCTTTTAGCTTTAAAGTGTCTCGGGGTGACTGTGTGAAACACATTCCCAGTCTTCTGTCCTCTTAGTTTGTTTCTGGCTGTTGTCTGAAAATTTCAGTTGCCTCTCACCAGCCAGAAGCACCCACCATTCTCTATTCTCTGCGTTGTTTTTTGAACTATCATTATTACTTTCCATTTTTTTACCAGTGTTAAGCATAACCTTTATGAATTTAACTAAAAGATAATTCACTTTTTGTGCTTTTTCTAATCTGTTATCTCAACAGCAAATTTTAAGGGTCCATTCTTAATCAGTAAAAAATCATGTAGTCACACTTCTTCTCTCTTCTTAGCGTGTAAGAAGATGCTAAGAAGGATTTTGTTAACTAAATGCAGAGTAAACAAGTTTTAGTATATATTATTATGGTTCATGACAAAAATTTAGAAATGGGTACACTTTTTTTTTCCCCAATGAGCTCATTCATTATTGAAAATGTGTAAAATTCCTTTTCCTTGTTAAGACCCTGAAGGAACTGTTTGAGGCTCTTCATATTCCTGAATCAACCAGATGCCACTGGGCTACATTGGCACGTGATAGGGTCCAATGGAAATGTTACTGGCGCCCGCTCGAGCAAATCGATGAATAGCGGGATTCAAGTGATCAAGTGATCAAGTAAAATCCCTTAGCAAGCTCTGGAGTGAACAAGCTGAGTAATGGGCAATATGTGTAAGTGCCAGCCCAAATGCCAGGTGTTGGGAAGTTTGTCCTATCCTTCAAAGAAGCTCTTTTAATGCTTCTTGCAAAACAGGTTTCAAGGCTGTGAATTTTCTTAGGTGTTGCCTGTCAGTGGAGCTCTATTGTTCCTTGAAATCTGAACTGGATAGAGTATTCTTGGTGAAGTGTTCATTCCATTGCATTTTTGTACTATATTCTTCCATTTTCTTCTGGCTTACAGAGTCTCATTTAATAGATTAACTGGGAATATTATGGGCTTTCCCTTTGTATTTAAGTTCCCTTTTTTTTTTTTTTGTTTTTTGCTGTTTTTATTATTCTGTCTCTCTCTGGCTTTGTCATTTTGAGTACAACGTGTCTTGGAATTTTCCTAGTTGGGTTTGTTTTTGCTGGGACATTTCAGGCCTCTTGGTCTCATTCTTATCTTCTCAAATTTCAGAGATTCTTATAGATGATTTCTTTAACTATTATTTCTTCACCAGATTTCTTCGCCTTCCTGCTCTTCAGGGACTCCAGTTATTCTTACATGGGTCCTCTTGAACTCATCCATGGTTCTCTGGTTTGCTGATCATTTCTTTTTTCTTTTTTTTTTTTTTTTTTTTTTTGCTTTTGGGTCACACCCGGCGATGCTCAGGGGTTACTCCTGGCTCTGCACTCAGGAATTACTCCTGGCGGTGCTCGGGGGACCATATGGGATGCCGGGATCGAACCTGAGCCGGCACAGGCCGGCCGTGTGCAAGGCAAGCGCCCTACGCGCTGGGCTATCGCTCCAGTCCCGCTGATCATTTCTTTTCAGACTATTTTTACACCTTCTTTTTTTCCTGGCAGCTTCCTCCTTGTCGTCTTAGAGCTCCCACTCTCTTGCGCCTCCGCTACTGTTACTCTGTTGTTCAGAGCTTCTGTTAGGACCGCATGTCACCTGTCATCCTCTTTGTTTCCATCCTTTCTGATTATAGTAGTTTCCTCATTTCAACTCACATTTTCTTGTGTTTTGCTGTCTGTGCCTTCTGGGAACTCATTGAACATCCTCATCCCGGTGTCACCAAAGTCACTGTCTAAGGATTTGCTGAGGGCTTGTGTTCTTTATGTGTTTCCTGATACCATTTTTATTCATTGAACTTGGTCAGTTCTTGTGTGTTTACACCATAGATTTCCTCGTGTTCTTGCACTGGGGGTAAGTCTGTAGTTAGACCCTCCCTCCATTCCCCACCCCGGGAGGTGCTGAGGGAGTTGCTCTTCTCTTCCTCCTCTGCCCTTCTTCCCTGAATGACAGGAAGTATAACTGTGAGGAGTGTGGGGTGTGCAGGCTGCTGGGATTAAGCCAGAAGGGAGGGTCTCTGCCTCCCATTCCGGTGTGGATCCAGTGATTTCAGCTGGAGACTGGCCTCACCTGGGAAGGCAGAGCGGCACGCTCGGGGGCTGTGCATGGGCCAATTAGTATGGCACTGGTCGGGTCAAAACTGGCATACCTTCTGTTGTTGGGCTAAGAAACATTGCAGTACATCATAACTGTGGAGGAAATGTAAATTAATTCTGTCCCACCAGTTTAATTTTGCTCCCCAAACTGAAATACAAAATAAAGGAGAAAGTGAATTCAGCTTATGTTTCATGTGTAATTTTGGATTCAGTAATAAACAGCTAACAAAGCAGGTTTTTTTTTTTTTTAACTTTATTTTTGGCTGTATTTGTGTTCCTTTATTTATTTTTCAGGCCTTTCCCACAGTTGGTGTTTGCAGGCCCCTGGGACCCCCTCCCAGTGATCCTTTGCTGGTTACGACCACGGTCACATTCAGTGCCAGCCTCAGGACCCATTGGTGCTGGTGCTCAGGAGCCCACATGGAAGCAGGGCTGCGACCACGGACCCTTCTCGCGTCTCATGCCATCTGTTCTTTTGCAATACTGGTGTGGGCTTTTAAAAAAATTTTTTTTAGTCCTTTTTACTGGTCTTTGTTTTGTTTCCGAAGTTACTGCAGTCTTCTGGTCTGCCTGGGTATCAGTTTCCCCAGCTGCAAAAAGAATATAGAAATTCTTGCCTGTGGCCTTATTTTAAATGTGACAACATGTACAAAACCAGCTGGCAAGGAACCATTGCAAAAACTTCTTTTGATCTCCCAAAATTATGAGCCTGTTAGTCTGAGACTTTTGCTGTTCCCATGTTATATTCAGGCCCCATGTTTTACCTGTCGGAACATCTGTTTATTTAACAACAAAAATTAAGGGAAGAAATTTGATTGAACTTGATTTTCTGGGATTCCAGCTGTTGTGGAATACTGAGGGAGAATAATTCTATGACCTTTGTAAAAACAAATATCGGGTGTTGTAGGTTATATTCTGAGGTTTATAACTTATGATGAAGCCTTTTCCATTCTCTCCTTTCAAGTCTTTTTAGCCCATTCTGATTGTTCTCTGTAGAGAACAATAGTAATCTGTGCTCTGATTCCAAAATATTATCAGAATTTAAAATTGCTTCTAGAATAACAAGAACAGAACATACAGCGAGAGTCTGACCCTGTTCTGCCCATCAGGGTGACTGAGAAAATACTTTCCCGAAATATTTTCATGTATATTATCCTGTTGGACTATTCAAAAATCATGTTGAAATAGATATGACAAATGGTATATTACAATTACAAAGATGATCCTGGGAGCTGAGTGAAATGACATGGTATCTTCCTGTGCCTGAGATTGCCTCACTCCTGGTGTGCGGTCCAGCCCGCACAAGCCAAGCTGAGAGTCTCAGGGATACCCGCCTGTGTGGAAGAACTAGAACCATTGCCCACAGAGTTCCCTTCTTAATTCTGCTTGGCTTTCTATCATGAACATTTACAGCTAAATATAGATTTGATGAAGTTACCCCCAACTAATATCCTCTCATTTTCTCTTTATCGTCTTGCCAGATGCCTTATCCGTGGTATTTGAGATCATGAGACAAGAAGCCTTTGATGCACCTTCTACCCAACTTCTCTCTCTCTCTATGTCTTGCACCATTGCCTGGCAAAGAAGAAGGAATTAAGTGTAAGTGTTCTACCAAAGGGTTCTTCCGAGGGGCAGGAGTGGTATTGCTGGGTCAAATGGAAGCTCGATTTCTGGTTTGTGGAGGAATGTCCATATTGTTTTACCAAAAAGGCTGGACTAGTCTGCATTTCCACTGGGAATGAATGAGAGTCCCTTTCTCTTGGCATCTGCACCAGTAGTGGTTGTTTTTGTTCTTTTGGATGTTTGTCAGTCTCTGTGGTGTGAGATGATCTCTCATTGTTTCGATTTGTAGCTCCCTGATGATTCGAGATGAAGAGCAGTTTTTCATGTGCTTTTTGGCCATCTGAATTTTTCTTTGAGGAAGTTTCTGTTCATTTCTTCTCCCCTATTTTTTGATGGGACTGGATGTTTCTTTCTTGTAAAAGTCTACCAATGTCTTGTATATCTTTGATATTAATCCCTTATCAGAACAATTTTTCTCATTCCATGAGCAATTTTCTCATATCTTGGTCACTGTTTCTTTGGAGGTGCAGAAGATTCTTAGTTTAATGTAGTCCCATTTGTTTATCTTTGCTTCCACCTGCTTGGTCAGTGCTGTTTCATCTTTGAAGATGCCTTTAGCTTCAGTTACATCGAGGGTTTGGCCTACATTTTCTTCCTTGTACCTTATGGATTCAGGTCTGATGTTGAGGTCTTTAATCCATTTTAATCTGACTCTTGTGCATGAGGTTAGAGAGAGCTCTGCATTTGTTTTTTACATGTTGCTGTCCAGTTTTCCCAGCACCACTTGCTAAAGAGGCTTTCCTTGCTCCACTTCATATTTCTTGATCCCTTATCAAAAATTAAGTGATCAGACGGCTATCAGCTATCATGCAGAGACTCAGACACATGGGGGAGAGCTGCTATCCAGCTCTCCCCTAGCTCAGTTGACCATGAGGCGCCCAGGAGGATAGATGGGTTTTAGTCCCGGCCCATCACCTCAGTAGGGCCTCAGAAGCAGCCAGATGAAACTCGCTCACCATAATAGCCACCATTTTCAAGGTCTGGACTTCACAGCTCATCAGAGCCACACCCAAAAGAGAGGCTGATCTCAAGCCTGGCAAACCAGAGCCCCACACAGGAGAGAGCCAAGTTCAAGCCCAGGTAGGCAGTTCTCAAAGGCGAAAGTCACTGGGCGTTTGTGGAGATGGAGCTGGGGTCCCAATTCCCCTCTCTGTCCCATCTGGGAGGCCTGGTGGACCTGCCCAAGAACTGCATCAGGGCTATAGGCCATCAGGCAGACAAACAGGGGAGAGCTGTCATCTGGCTCTCCCCAAGTCGCGCAGCTGTGCAATACATCAAACTAGTTGAACCAATCACATTCTAGAAACTAAAAGTAAATTCAAGAATAGAAGAAGTCAAAAAACCTCATACAACACAACCACAGTCACTCTCTGGTCCGACTCCACAGCTGGACACAGCCGACCCAAGAGAGGAGCCGAATTCAAGCCCAGGCATGCGGGACTTGCCAACTACACCAACCAGGTTTTTAGGGAGCCTTCCCCCACCCGGCTCCCTCCACAAAGACCTGGCAGCCCCACTCAGAACTGCTGCTGGGACTCTCGGCCGGACACTTGGTATTCAGGTGCAGGGGTGGAGTCTCAGCCTGCTCGCCCTGTGCTAGACTGATGGGGCGTCTTGGGGTGGGGACAAGTTTTTGCTCTTTGGCCTGTCCTCCGCCAGACTCCCAGAAGTCAGAAAACCTCGTGCAACACAACCCACGGTCATTCTCTGGTCCAGACTCCTCAGCTGGACATAGCCCGATCCCCACAGCGCACGGGCGCCTGCGCGATATCTCAAAACCTGGTATACCACAAACCTGTGGGAGTCAGAGGCTAGGTAAGACAGAGAAGGGAACAGTGTGCTGATAATCATTGAAAATGATGATACCATCCGAGAACTGAACATTGAATATAGGCAAAAAGACATACATGATAACCTCTATATGTATGTATTACAATCTAAATGTATGTATTACAATCCACAAT
Source organism: Cryptotis parvus (assembly GCA_021461705.1). Taxonomy (NCBI): domain Eukaryota; kingdom Metazoa; phylum Chordata; class Mammalia; order Eulipotyphla; family Soricidae; genus Cryptotis; species Cryptotis parvus. Next base: position 22,414 of record JAJIBD010005276.1, read on the forward strand.
GTGTAAGAAAGGGAAGCAAGAGAGAGAGAGAGAGAGAGAGAGAGAGAGAGAGGAATAGAGAGAGGAGGAGAGAGAACAAAAAGGAGAAAAAGAACCTGCCATGGAGGCAGGCTGGGGGAAAGGGGAGGGAAGTGGGCATGGGTGGAGGGATGGGTGATGGAACATTATATGACCAAAATTCAAACATGAACATCTTTGTAATTGTATATCTCACAGTGGTATAATAAAATATTCAAAAAAAATGTAAGTGATCATATATTTGAGCGTATGTGTCAGGATATTCAACTCTATTCCATTGATCTGTGGGTCTCTTTTTATTCTAATACCATGCTGTTTAATTACTACTGCTTTGTAGTACAGTTTGAAGTTGGGGAAAGTGATGCCTCCCATCTTTTTCCAAAGGATTGCTTTAGCTGTTTTTGGGGGATTTATTGTTCTGTATGAATTTCTGGATCAATTTCTTTGAAAAATGTAATAGGTATTCATATAGAGTCCGCATTCAATCTGTATAATGCTTTGGGGGAGTAGACACAATTTTTTTATTTGTGGTGTCATCTGGGGTTGCACCCTGCTTTTGCCCACACAGCGGATCACAGACAGCACCACTCTCTCTTGCTCAACAAGTATAGCCCCTCCTTAGAACTGTGTCCTGCTCCCATCTGACCCGACCCAATTTCATCCTCAGGCACCTCAAACCTGTGCAGAAAAAGAGTACAGGGGTGAAGGCCTTACCTTGCTTGTGTACCCTATTACAGTCCCTGAGCAGCATTGCGTCCTCAGATCCTTGTGTTAAACTGCTGGCCCAGTTGGTGAAAATCATCCCAGAGCACTGCTTGGGAGAGAGCCCTCTCTTCTTCCTCCAAATATGTTATTTTTAGACTATGTGGAATTGTTCCACATATTCTCAACTGTTCATTGAAATAGCACAGCGGGTAGGGCATTTGCTTTGCACATGGCCAGGCTGTGTTAGAGCCGCAGCACCACAAGGTTCCCAAGCATTGCCAGGAGTAATTCCTGAGCACAGAGCCAGTAACCCCTGAGCATCGCCAGGTGTGACCCAAAAACCTTAAGAAGAAAAAATAAATAGTTCATTTAATTTAGTGGTGTGAAGGAGGAAAATGGAACCAGAAACTAAACTGGAGTGGAGTGTGGAAGAGGCAGGGGGAGGGAGGTGGGGGGAGGGGGCCTTGCTCCTCTGGAATGGGAGAGATTTCCCGGAAAGGAGAGCCTTGAGGACACAGGGCAGTTGCGCCTGATTTTGTTCTATTGTAGTAGTGTACACTGCAGAAGCTTATGGCTTGGAAGAGGCCTCAAAGCTGTGTGAACATGTAATCAGCATTTTCTATAAGCAGCAGTGGTTACTTTATTCCTAGGCAACCATCAAAAGCCAGAAATCTTTTTAATTTTATTATACCACCGTGAGATATATTATTACAAAGATAAGTTTCAGTCAAACAGTTTTCCAGCACCCATCCCTCCACCAGTGCAAATTTCCCACCACCAATGTCTCCTGATTCCCTCCCACCTCCCCTGGCCTGCAACTCCCCCCTCTTTCTTTCTTTTCTTATACATTGTGGATTACAATACATACATTTAGAGATTATCATATGTATCTTTTTTGCCTTTATTCAATGCTCAGATCTAGGCTGGTATTATCATTTTCAACGATTATTAGCACACTGTTCCCTTCTCTGTCTTACCTAACCTCTGACTCCCACACATTTATGGTATACCAGGTTTTGAGCTATCGCACTAGGTGCTTTGCGTCTGTGCACCCTGGGGATCGGGCTGTGTCCACCTGTGGAGTCTGAGCCTTAAAGATGACTATGGTTGTGTTGCGCGAGGTTTTCCAGCTTCTGAGAGTCAGGGGGTGGGGGAGGGCAGGCAAGGAACCAAACTTAACCCCAATTCCAAGACACCCCGTCAGCCTTGCACAGGGCAGGCAGGCAGAGACTCCGCCCTGCACCTGAGTACCTGGTGTCTGGCTGAGAGCCTTTGCAGTTCTTAGCAGACATCAGTTTTGTTTTTATTCCTTCCCTCTTTCAAGTCCTTTTTGCAAACGGCCCCATTTCCGTCACCAGCCCCGCAGGACACTGCCTCTGTGCCTTTTACCTTCAATGTATGTACACACCACAGATCCTTCTTCCCGAAGAAAGAAAAACTAACACTTAGGCCTCTTATTTATTGTGTGCTTTGTGTAGTGTCTGTGTGGGGAGGGGTCAGGGTGGGCTATCTCTGGGACCTGGGAGTGACTATGCCTTTTAAAGAGGAACGACCTGCTCCTTAATTACCGGCCCTTCTGCTGCTCCTCTGCAGAAGTGCCTAGGAGGCTTTGTTTTCCTTTCAAGGTTGTTTTTTTTTTTCTTTAAGGTTTTGAAATTATACTTGTTGGAAGTGCACAAAACCCATTTCCAGTCCAGAGGGTTGCTTGCCCATTAGCACCTGGGGTGCCTCTCCCACACGCCTCACCTGCCCGCCTCCTTTATGTTCCTCTTCCTTCAGGACCTGAGTGCAGAGCCCAGAGAAGGATAACTGGAAATTCACGTTCCAGAATTCCAAGCCAGAATCAACCAGGGCTCAAGCACATGGCACCTGGGTCAGGGCTCCCCAGGGAATTTCCTGCCCTGCCCTCCTCTAGGTCTCTCTGTGGGTCATTCTCCCCCACCCTTTTACTGCTGTTATTCATCTGTAGCAAGCTTAGCAAGTCATGTTTTTGCCTTTTTATTTCCATGTCTCAAAGGATCCAAATGCATTGAAGTGTAATTTTTCCCCCTGGCTTCCTGGGTTGAATGAAACAACCACTTAAGTGGTTTTGATTGCCTGATTTCTTTTTTTGAGAGGCACAAATTTATCTAAAAAGCAACCTAATAGTTGTATTTATTTTAACATTGTGAAGTCGAAGGAGGCTTGTCACTACTGAATCACTTATAATGTAGAAGCTTGTGCCAGCCTGTCAGAGCAGCGTGAATGGGTGAGGCCCTGGATTGCAGCACTCCTATCATTGATCAGCTGGGCAGGCTGGGTCCAGTGGTCTCTTTGTTTCTGGGTTGTTTTTTTTGTTGTTTTGTGTGTTTTTTTTTTTTGGCTGTTCTTATTTTATTTTTTTTTTCAGCTCTGCCATTTATTTATTCATTTTAATTTATTTTATTGAGTCATCATGCAGTTAGAAGGCTGTTCATGATTGGGCTTATAGTCACACACTGTTTCAACACCCATACCCCCACCAGTGCACATTTCCAACCACCAATGTGTCCCTTTACCCTCCTGTCACCCCTCTCACACTTTACCCCCTGCCTGTCTCTGTGGCAGGTACTTTCCTACTTTCCCCCTCTCTCTCCCATTGGACATTATAGTTTGCAGTACAGATAACTGAGAGGTTACCATGTTTGTTCTTTACCTATTCTGCATGCAGTTCTTATCCAGTGGTCATTTGCCACTGTCTTTGTCATAGTGGTTCCTTTCCCTATCGCAGCTGCCTTTTCTCCAAGAGATTGAAGCAGTCTTCCAATGGTGAACCAAACTTCTGGTCCTTGTTTCTTGGCTATTGTTTTCATGTTATTTTTTACATCCCACAAATGAGTTCAACCATTCTGTATCTATTCTCCATTTCCATCCATTTATAAGCAAATTTTATAACTTCATCTTTACTTACAGCTGTGTAGTATATTCCATTGTGTAGATGTACCATAGTTTCTTTAGCCAGTCATCTGTTCTCGGGCACTTGGGTTGTTTCCAGATTCGGCTATTGTGAATAGTTCTGCAGTAAACATAGAAACACAGATGGTATTTCTGCTGTGTGTTTTTGAAGCCCTAGGTTTTATTCCCAGAAGTGGTATGGCTGGGTCGTGTAGAAGATCAAATTTCTAGCTTTTTGAGGAATGTCCATATTGTTCTCCAAAAAGCCTGGACCAGTCAGTATTCCCACCAAAGAAGGAGAGTCCCTTTCTCCCGCATCCACCAGTCTCTGTGGTGTGAAATGAAATCTCATTGTTGTTTTGATTTGCATATACCGGATGATTAGGGATGTAGAGCTTTTTTTTTTTTTTTTTTAATTTTTTTTATTATACCACCGTGAAACATACAATTACAAAGGTGTTCATAATTGGTTCTTGGTAATACAGTATTCCAGCACCCATCCCTCCACCAGTGCCCCATTTCCACCACCAATGTACCCCCCCCCTCCCGTCCCCCCACCCGCCTTAATAGCAGGTACCCCAGTTTCCTCTCTTTCTCTCTCTATCTCTCTCTCTGTCTCTGCATCTCTCTCCCTCTTATTTTACACATTGTGGCTAGCCCTGCAGATATTTAGAGTTTATCACTTAAGTCTCTTTTGTGTATATTCAGTGGTGAGTTTTAATCTGCCATTACCATTTCCCATATTTATTAAAACACTGGTATCTATATCCTATTAATGAATGCAGTCATTCTATATCTGTCCTTTTCCTTCTGACTAATTTCACTCAGCATGATAGACTCCATGTCCATCCATTTGCAGGTAAATTTCATAATTTCATCCCTTTCTGACAGCTGCATAGTATTCCATAGTGTAGATGAACCACAGTTTCTTTAGCCAGTCCTCTGTTCTTGGGCATTTAGGTTGTTTCCAGATTCTAGCTATAGTGAATAGCGCAGAGATGAATAAAGAAGTACAGATAGTGTTTCTGCTATGTGTTTTTCGGTCTCTAGGGTATATTCCCAGGAGTGCTATTGCTGGATCAAATGGGAGCTCAATATCTAGCTTTCGGAGGAATGTCCATATTGTTTTCCAAAAGGGCTGGACCAGTCGGCACTCCCATCAGCAGTGGATGAGAGTCCCTTTTTCCCCACATCCACGCCAGCACCGGTTGTTCTTGCTGTTTTGGATGCGTGCCAGTCTCTGTGGGGTGAGATGGTACCTCATTGTTGTTTTGATTTGCATCTCCCTGATGATTAAAGATGAAGAGCACTTTTCATATGCCTTTTGGCCATTCGAATTTCTTCTTTTTTGGAAGCTTCTGTTCATTTCTTCTCCCCATTTTTTGATGGGGTTGGCAGTTTTCTTCTTGTGGAGTGCTACCAGTGCCTGATATATCCTGGATATTAACCCCTTGTCAGATGGGTATTGGGTGAATATCCTTTCCCACTCTGTGGATTGTCTTTGTATCTTGGTCACCGTTTCTTTTGAGGTGCAGAAGCTTTTCAATTTTATATAATCCCATTTGTTTATCATTGCTTCCATTTGCTTGGTCAGTGGTGTGTCGTCTTTAAAGATACTTTTCGTTTGTGGCTGTTCTTATTTTAAAAGGAACCTTACTCCCAGGCCAAAATTTGCAAAATCATAAAGAAAAAGATAACCAAAACTGTTCATAAATACCCATCCCAAGAATGTGTTCTCGTACAGGGTGTTTACACCCCTACACTTTTCATAAAACATAAAAACATTTTATTTACAAAATTTGGATGATAAAGCTTGGTTATTTTGATTTTTTTAATATAACATAGTGCTTCTCTTTTTTTTTAAATGTAGCGTTTCCTTCCTAGCATCAGAAATTGCATGTCTGGGCCTGAGGGGAGGGCATTTGCCATACACATGGCTTCCTGGCATCCCATAGGGTCCCCCGAGCACTGCCAGGAGAAATTCCTGAGCACAGAGCCAGGAAGAACCCCTGAGCATCACTGGGTGTGACCGAAAAAGCCATAACAAATCCCATGTTTGTGTAGTGTTGATTACCTGTCTGGACCATCGTCTCCTGTGCTCTGTTGCAGTGGGAAGAGGAACGGAACTCGGCGCTGCCCTCCTGCTCCCAGGCCTGAAGCAGAAGAACTCGGTGGGATTGAGTTCCCAGTTGTATGGACTTGCACTTCTCGGTACGTCAGGGGAGCCCTGCACTGGCAGATCCTCTTAGAAAGAGTCACTCCAGTCCTCTACTTCGTGGCAATCACAATTTGACTCAGATGCGAGTGGCATCCCAGCACAGCTCTCACTTTTATTATTAAAAAGGATGTTGAAGTCCTTGAGTTAGAACCTAAAATCATAAAGGGTTCTAGAACCAGTCTCCACTGGTAAGGTGAGACTGGGTGGTCCTAGTGCAGGAAAGAGAGGAGGAAAAGAAACTTCTGGCTCTCTCTGGGGAAACCAGCCATACAGTCTTCCCTAGTGTTCCCTTCCTGGCTCTGTTAAGGTAGGGGTAAGAAACGGCTCCGTGGAGGTTGAACTCATTTTCCTGGCATTGTGGGAGTGCCACGGTAGGGTGAGGGAAGCGATGGCCAGAGCCCACCGGCAGTGCTTTGGCGAGCAGAGAGCCACCCCCTGGTGTCATCCCCCAGTGACGCTGCCCGGCAGTGTCTGCAGCTCTCCCTTTGGGCCTTTCTGGTATGAGTAGAGACAGTGTGGAGGCTGACGTCTGTGGAGGAGTGCCTCAGAACCCAGGCAGTGAGGAAGCCGTGCAGACAACACCCAGCCTGAGTAGGCGTAAAGTGTGTCCTAACATATGCTAACGTTTCATCAGTTCTCTTAAGTAGATCCACGTTTGAGAATGCACTTGCTCTTGGTCATCATTGGCTTCTACTTACAGTTGTTTTCATAAAACCACCCAAGTCGGTTTGCCTATTCATTACATTTGTCTTCACCCTCCTGCCTCCATGTAATGTTGCGTTTATAGGTGCTGTTTCTGACATAAACTGACTCAGAAAGCCCAGAGCTCAGAAGACTTAGCCAAAGAGTTGGCCACGCTTGTTAAAAGTCATTTCCTTTGGGGCCCTGAGCAATAGCACAGCAGGGAGGGCATTTGCCTTGCACATGGCCAACCGGGTTTGACCTCCAGCATCCTATCTGGGTCCCCTGAGCACCACCAGGAGTAATTCCTGAGTGCAGAGCCAGGAGGAACCCCTGAGTGTTGCCGGGTGTGACCCAAAAATTTTTTTTAAAATATCATTTCTTGACTGTCTTTATTTGCTCTTGACTGAGAAAGCTTTGCCTTTACTTTCACCTCAACATCTTGGTCTTCTCAGTATGTGCAATTTCAGTTGTCACGACGGAAAAACATATCTGCTAGTGGCTCCTGAGCAGCACCCGGTGCTGGGCCAGGGGAGCCTGTGCCGCTGACAGGAGCAGCTTCCTGGCACTGTGACTGCTGCCAAGCCCAGAGCCTCTGCAAGGCCAAAATTAGCTGTCACCTGATAAGCCTGGGCTATTTATGACGTCCACAGCCCTCCCAATCCTCCTTCCCGGCAGAGGGAAGAGGAAGTGGCTTTAAGAGCTGGCTGCAGAGGTGACCTTGGTCATTGGTGTGGAGAGGGTTTCTGTCCCCCGAAAATGGAGGCACCCCTCAGACCCCAGGACCCTGCTGCTGGCTCCACGCCTTGTGCTCTGGTGGAGATGCTTTGAGGGATGTTACTACCATGAATACACAGGGCGGAGTGTTCAGGTGTCCCCAGGCCTCCACATTACTCACCGTATCTGTTCAAATAAGAGCCAGGGCATAGGGGAAACCTGTACCAGTGGAGCATTGAGAGTCCTGAGAGCCAAAGGACAATGAGTTTCTGATGTAAGAGGCAGTGAAGCTCAAGTAAAGAAAAGCAACATGAATTTTTTTTTTTTCTTTTTGGGTCACACCCGGCAATGCTCAGGGGTTTCTCCTGGCTCTGCACTCAGGAATTACTCCTGGCGGTGCTCGGGGACCATGTGGGATGCCGGGGGATAGAACCTGGGTCGGCCGCGTGCAAGACAAACGCCCTACCCTCTGTGCTATCGCCCGGCCCCACAACATGAAATTTTTTCCCCCTTTCTTACGGGATATTTGGGAGCAGTTTCAAAATACACTAAACATTTCTTGGCAAAGACAGTTGTCAGATATTGAGATTTTTTTTCACTAGAGCAAAGATGTAAAATTTCTTGCTTTTTCTGCGGAAGATTTTGTTCCTGAAGGAAAAATTAGTATTCCAGTTCTTTTGACCTGTTTGGCAATGCTAGCCCCGCTTACAGGAAGACAGCCTCAGCCCTGAGAGTCGCACATCCTCACGGAAGCTCCCTGACCTCACTACAAGAGAAGGCAAAGCCTTCAGACAGTTTGCTAGGAAACGATGTAGAGGCAGAAGGGAGCTCAGCAGATCAGGCATTAACCTTGCATGGTGCTGACCCAGGTTGGATCCCTGGTACCTCATGATCCCGCAGGCACAGCCAGAAATGATCCCAGAGCTCAAAGCCAGAAGCCCTGAGCATAGCCAAATATGCACCACCCACCCCCATGCAAAAATTTTTTTTTTTAAAAAAGGTTTCTCCCAGAAAATACCTAAATAGGCCCAGGCTTTGTATGTAGAAGGGCCAGGTTTGTCCCAAGTACTGCGTGGTTCCGCAGTGACCCCTGAACACCAGTGGGTGTGGCCAAAAAATCCCATAACTAAAGATAAAGTGTACAGAGTAGAACTTTGGCCACATTCATCATCTGGCTAAATGGTCCGTGGATGGAATCAGGTGCCCAGATTGGCGTGTCTGTCTCCAGAATGTTCTGTGCAGCAGGTGCCCCCCACAGCCAAGACTGAACCTCCTCCTGTTCTTTCTGACAGGAAATGTGGAGTTGCAGCGAGGGCTCCACGCCGTGTACCACAACATGCCTCTGTTGTGGCGTCCGGGCTACCTGGACCGGCGCTGCAGGTGCTGGAGAACGTCGCGTCCTCTCCAGACGGCGGGAAGCTGTGTAAAGAAGCGGTAGGCAGGCCCCAGCCACCCCTGTGCCTCCAGGGAGCAGCTCTTGGTCTGTCCCCACATCTTGCCTCTCCCCTACCTCCTTTGTCTCTGTGGGCTCGCTTACCTGTGAATCAAATCGAGGCAGGGAAAAAACCACATTCTCCCTTTTTCCAACAAGAAGCCCTAGAAAATGCAATGAATTTGATATTCCAGCTCCGTGTCTGGGAGTAAGACCCCCATGCCCCTGAAATTCAAAATGAATTCAAGAAAAAACTCCTCCCGGTCCCCTCACCCCTCGGTACAATCCTCAGGGTAACCCAAAGGAGGACAGAGGTCAGCGACATTTTTCATGGTGTTTCTGTTCCCTTATGGGGTCCCTGGACAGTCCGGCAGCTGACCCTTGTCGCCCCTCAGGAAAGGAGACAGTGTGCTGGGGTGGCACGGATCTCTCCTGGCCGCCATCATCCCTGTTCTGCGGCAGATGTGGGGTCCTGAGAGGACCCTGATCAGATTCCTTTCACGGTTGTGAGACACAACACCGGTTGTGAGGGGCTCACTTCTCTGCCCAGGGAAGCCGTGACTCCCACCACCGGGCACCTGAGCTCAGACCCCTCTGACCTCGCTCAACTCAGACGCCCGAGGCCTGTATTCTCCTGCTGTACCAAACCTTAGGCCCCCTAGGAGCCCAGTGTCTGCTCCTTCCCGTAGAAGGAGCAGACATCTTCTGTGTAGCCAGGTGAGACCTAGAACACCAGGTGTTTATTCCCAGACTAGGGCGTACCGTTAACTGTGAGCTGCTTGTTTGCTTTTACCTTGACCCCAATCACAAGGACCATCCATCATGAGATAATGTGAGCTGGGTGCCCAGCAAATTAATGTCTAAGGCACTCCTGCCCCTGTGCCCCTACCTTTGTAACCAGAGATACTCAGTTATACTACAGAGGCTGTGCAGTTCTAAATACGTGATACTGTTTAACCCTGCTGGGGTCCCTGTTGAGTGATACAAAACACAAAATCACGTACAGCCCATTGCTGGGAAAATAGCCCTTCCATTCTGAGGCAGATTTGCAATCTCTGAGTTCCAGCTTGAGAAGACCATGACTCAGAGGTCAGCAAGAACTGCCCACGGGTCAGGCTTGGGCTAGTGGAAGCACGGTGCTGGAATTTTCTGGGTTTTGTTCTCGAGTGATGTAGAACATACCTGTTGACGGGTGCTAGTGCTGACCTGTGATTCTTAATTCATCACTGATGAATAGGCCTTCTGGGAGGTGTAGAAAGTGTCCCTGAAAGTGGAATTAGTAGGGGGAGAGCGAGCCAAACAGACAGAACCCCATTTTCTCGCCAACTTGCTAAGTACAATAGTCCCCTTGTTGAGGTGAATGCTGTCTGTGCCTGCCTGGTCTCTGTGTGATGGTACGTGCTGGGCTGTGAGTCAAAGCGACAGGTGAGAGTATGCAGACCTGGGCCCTGTGTGCTCAGAATGACCCTTTGTTGGCTGAAGTGGGCTTTTGTTTTTCTTTCACTTTCTCCCTTTTCTCTTTTTTGGGGAGGGTGAGCACCCTCCCCACTGATTGTCCGGGCCTCTCACTTTCTCCCACCTCTGAGCCCATTGAGGAAGCAAGACATGGAAAGGGGGCTTCAGTACCTGCCCCTTGGGCCCTACCCCAGGTGGTCCCAGGTGAAGTCCAGTGCCCCTGGTTCACTCACACTGAGAACCCTGAACTTCCTTATTTGTGCCATTGGCTGTGGACTAGAGTTTTGGTGCTGGGGCTGGCACCTACAGAAACAGGACGTGCTCTCTCCCTCTTACACTGCATCCCTGGCCCGGATGGTTGGTTGTCTTTTTGTTTGTTTTTTTTTATTTGTTTTGGAGGTGGGAGGAAACCACACAGGGCAGAGCTCAGGACTTTCTCCTGGCTTTGTGCTGAGGGATTGTCAATCTCAGAATATCTGCGATATTTTGGATTCCTCCGTGTATTGAAGGGAACTCTCCCCACGATCGGGTCGCTCCGGCATCTGTGTCTGTCCTGGTCCGGGCGCCCTCCTGGTGCTCTTCAGGGCTGCAGCGTGCTCATCCCTGCCCCTCTCTGTCTGCAGCTCGATGTGCTGGCCCGGGTGCTGACGGCCCTCACCGCTCCAGCTGCTGAGCCTTCCGAGGAACAGCCTGAGGAGGGAGCTCCCAGCCAGGAACCAGAAGTATGGACAGAGCAGCTGGACATAGAGAAAACAGAGCAGGCCAAGCTTCCCCAGTACCTGGAACGATTTCAGGTGGGTCAGGACAGCAGAGAGGCCCTCTCAGTGCTGCATGAAACAAACGCACCCGCCCTTCCACACATCAATGCCCCACACTAAGCCATCAAACACTGACACCAAGAGTGACATTTTTATGGCCTCGCGCAAGAGTTGGTCTTAAAAGAAACAAATGGAATTTTTATGCTCCTTTTTGGTTCCCGAGCTAATCAGTCACCGTTGCATTCGCCGTGGCAGCCTGTCATTACCCGGTCTCCCCTGATGGGTGCTGATGGAGGGGTAATAGCTTGGCTCCTCAGAGCGCTCAACCCCAGTGGAAGGAATCAGATTCCTCCTCCACACAAGCTCCATGCGCCTGATGGCCCATGGCCGAGCCCTAGAAGGAGTTAGAGCCCGACTGGAGGTTGCTGGAGGTAAGATGCAGGCATCCTCCTCGCTCCCCTGCGCACTAGGCCCATCAGAAATGCTCTCTTGTGCTCCCCTGAAGGTGGAGACCAAGTGACAACCATTTCTTGAGCTCCGAGCACTCTAGGTAAGGTAGCTCTGAGGCAGCTGTCAGCTCTTCAGCCCCCCAGTGCTCTGGTCAGATGAGGGAAGAGACGCCATGTTCAAAGTGTAAACCCTTTGCCTCTTCCTGCCTTTTGTTTCTCCTCTCCTCACTGCCAAAAGAAAGAACCGGGTAGCAACTGGAGGGATAGCACAGCAGATAGGGCACTTGCTTTGCACGAGACCAACCCAGATTCCAACCCTGGAATCGCATATGGGTCTCTGAGCCCCATCAGAAGTGATCCCAAAGGACAGAGCCAGGACAGGAGTAAGCCCTGACTGTCACTGGATGTGGCCCAAATAAAAATAGGAAGGGAAGAAAAGGGCAGCCTGAAGAGGCAGGAAACCTTGCCAGCTGCCCCTTTGCTTCATCTGGGGACAGAGAGACCGACATCCCAGTTTTGCCAGATTGCACATTTGGCGCTTCTCAGCAGTTACTTTGGGGCAGCTGTGGGAAACCTGTCTCCCCCATCAGATGGGGTCGGTTCGGACTCAGTTTCTCCCGGTGCTTCTCGAAAATCTTACTAGCTTCTGTCTGTCATCTGAGATATGGTCCCTGTCTTCCCTTTGTCATCTGAAAACTGAGGCAGGTTAGTCAGTGTTCCCAAGACCTCGCTGAGAGCTGACAGGCCCCTTTCCTTTGTCTAGCTTTGTGACGTTGTAAAGACAGACACCACTTGATTCTTTAAGATGGTCATTCACCACCGTTTTCTCTTGTTTCCCATATATCGAACCTCAGAGGATAGAAACCTGTACCTGTATTGATGTCTCAGCCCTATCTTGTCCCCACATGCAGTTTTTGTTTTTGTTTTTGTTTTTGCTTTTTGAGTCACACCCGGCAATGCTCAGGGGTCTCTCCTGACTCTGCACTCAGGAATTACTCCCGGCGGTGCTCGGGGGACCATATGGGATGCCAGAGATCGAACCGGACCGGCTCGGGCCAGCCACGTGCAAGGCAAACACTCTGCCCGCTGGACTATCGCTCCGGCCCCATGCAGTATTTTTAAAAAAGCAAGGAGAGACAGACATTGAGGACGGACTGTGAGGCACCATTTGCTGTAACCCTCATGGCTCTGTGGCTGGTTCTGCATGTACAGGATGGAGAAGGCCGTGGCTTTGGGACTGACCAGATTTGGGCACATTTGCTCACTTCCTCTAGTGTCCCAGGCTCTCTTCCTTGGCCTCAGCTCAGGGAGGGTGAGAACCAAAAGAAATAATGTTCAGTTTACATTTCTGTTGCTTCCTGTTGTTTGACTGTCCTCAGTCTCAGATCGTGCAGGGACCCGTTCCCCGTGGCCGACCCGCCACATGAGGCCTCTGGCCCTTCCCGGAAGTGGTAGGCCTTACTCATTTCCAGCACTGGGTGGTCCAGGCCCCCTCACCTGGACCAATGCCTCGTCTTGCTTGTGGAGCATGGTATAAGCTCCATCTGGGACCTTAAGTGACGCGCTCTGACCACCTCCCACATCTTGAAGCACTTAAGTCAGTTAGTGTTTTTAGCCCTTCTCCAGGAGCCAAGGGCAGCCCAAGACCTGTTTCAGCGGGAGCTGCAGGCAGCGGTCTGTAAAGGCTGACCTGCTGCCAAGCACAGCAGGTGGGAGCTTCGCATAGTGCAGGCCAGCAGAAATCCTTGAAGTGATTTCCATCTATTGAAAGGCAACACGCACCTCAGACCAGCGTTTATCTTGGTTAGTGTGAAGACAAAGACGGGAGCCACTTGCTCCTGTGTGTTAGCTGTGTCTGCCATTCTGTTTGCATTTTTGGTTCTTTGTGCTTGGCCATTGCTGTGTGGCTTAGAGCCAATCAGAAGAGAGGGTTGTCTTACTCCTGCCGGCCTTGTGGGTGGAAGCAAGAAGAGATGGAGGGAATCATGCATCGTTCCATGAGTGAGAAATCACACGGGCAACTTGGCACAGTAACTGGTCTGAAAGAAAAACGGACCAAAAAAAAGCAATCTCGGAAGCAAAGTGCTTCCACGCCCCGACTCTCCGACTGTGCGGTTCGTGCAAGTGACTGTCTCTCTTCCTCTTTTTTCCTCTCCCAGCTGCCCCCTCACACTCTTTTTCCCTTTGTTGCCCACAGGCCTTACAGTCGAAGCTTCAGGCTATGGGCAAAGTTGAGTCTGGAAGTCTTCTGACCCTGACAAGCGAGCTGGTGCGAGAACAGCTGCCCAGCTGTGAGGCGGGAGGACCTCCGGGCCTACGAGCAGAAGCTGCAGCAGTGGCGTCAGGAGCAGGTGCAGCTGATCCAGAGAGAGCAGGAGCAGAGGGAGAAGGCAAAACAAGAGCACCAGGCTCGCAGGGCTATGAAAGCTCCTGCCTGATGGCACAGACCGTGCCCAAGAACTTTCACCATGACCCCAGCCACTACCCCAGCCTCCTCCATCTGCCTTTTCCTAATACAGACCCCCTTCCCATGTAAGAGCCAGGTTGGAGGTCCGAGAGATAGTACAGAGGGTGAGGCGCTTGCCTCCAGTTCAGATCCTGGCCCCACATATGCACTCTCCACCCTGTCCCTGAGCACCACAGCAGTGAGCTCCAAGCACTGAGCCAGGAGTATGAGCACCATAGCGGCTGGCCCAGAACTGAAAATAAAAACCAGGATGGCTCCAGCTCACCTGTCCAGGTGCCAGGAAGGGCTGCAGAAAATAGCAGGTTGTCAGACTGAATCCACCAGCAAACTAGCTTTAATTAGGAGTTCTTGGACCTCTGATGGTGTTCCTGGGAGACAGGGCTTACTTCTGAACATTGAAAGCTTCTGATGCCTGGATGTGGTGGGAGACACTATGGGCAAAAAACTTGGGCCTTAAGCACAGATCTTTTTGTTTGTTTGGTGGCCACGCTTGGCAGTGATCAGGAACTACTGCCAGTGGTTCTCAGGGGACCATGTTGTGTTGGGGATCAAACCTTCATGTGCCATATGCAAAGCATAAGCTCTGGCCCAAGCACGGGTTTCTGGGTGGAAGCTCTGTGCCCAGCAGAGGGAACTGCATGTTCAGGCACTGTATCCCTTTGCATCTCTGCATACAAGTTCTCACCCAGAGCTGGGGTAGAGTTTCCACTTGCCCCACCTTTCCCCTTCCCATGGGTCTCCCCTTCCAGACCTGACTTGGGAGTTGAATACAGGAACCAACAAAATACTGTTGATCCCGCTGGGATATACATTCTGGCAGATGTATTTTACATTTCAGAACTCACAGTGGCATTTTAAAAGGGCTTTTGAACAAGAGTTCACCTTAGTTCCAGAGCCTCCTTAGCGTCTGTAGTGTTGGGTAGCTTAAGCATTGTCTCAGCTCCTTCACCCAGTAGATAAATCAAGACTCTTGTGGACACAGGCCTGTTCACACGTGCACACATGCAACTTGTGCCCACACATGGCAGAGAAGTTGGAGAAATGAGAGCTGGGCCAGAGCCCGCAGTACACTGGAGTCCAGAGTCTTGGTCTTTCTTTGCTTGCCCTGGGGAAAGGTGTGGGAGAATAGGTCTTGCTTGCTCTGTGATTGCCTCTCAGTACAGTTGTGTGTTTTCACTCAGAATTGTGCTCTTTGTCAATGACTTACAGGAATAAATACTCTGGGATTTGTTGCTGTGTATTCTTTCTCTATGAGGGAAGGAGAGGAAGTAGCACACCATTTTAGTTAAGATTTTGAGCAACACATTTCAATATTCCATTAAGTAATTTATAGTTTATAGTCAAGAATACCATTACAGTAATGAGGGCTTAGTGTGTGCCAACAATTCAAGCAACCCAAAGAGGGAGACAACGGTTGTCCCATTTTTGAATGAAGAGCCAAAGCCTGACAACCCCATGTACTGTCTCCATCTTGAACTACTGTCAGCATCCAGCCTGGCCCGAGACTCACAGCCCACTTGTGTGGGGGTCATGGCTTGAGATTTGCAGAGCCCGGTCATGTGTGGGGTCATGTTCAAGAAACATTTCTAACATGCTGAGTTCTGAAGAGCAGGTTTTTGTTCAGACACCCCCCACTGGATCATGAGGAAGATTCCACTGCAGTCAGTTGGCTCAGTAATCTAATGACCTTGACACAGGAAGCATCTGGCTAATAGTTGACCCCAAAACTGTGCTGTCATTGTTGCCCACCATCATTGCCTGTTTCCAAGACACTACTTGAGCCCCTGGTGGTTCTGCTGCTCTGCTCCTGGGGCTCCTTCCACATTTGTGCCCTTCTCCTTCCAGAGCCTCCCTTTGGGGGACTCTCCCGCCATTCCCTCTCTGGTGTAGGATGCTCTCTCCCACTCGCAAGCTGGCGGAGTTGTCTTCTGAGCCGTTAACACCTGTATTTCCCATGTGGCTGGAGTAACTGCTTTCAGTTCCTTGTCTGCTGGAATTTTTTTTTAATGAGGCGCCCTGATTTACAATTATTCATGATTGAGCTTCAGGCAGGCAGTATTCCAACATCAATCCCATCACCAGCGTCAGCTCCCTCCACCAGTGTTCCTTTATCCCTGCCACTCCCCAGCCTATTTTTTTTCTTTTTGATGATGCTCAGTGATGATGCTCAGGAGTAATTCCTGGCTTTGCACTCAGGAATTACACCTGGCGGTGCTCAGGGATGCTGGGGATCAAACCCCGGTCGGCCGCATGCAAGGCAAACCTGCTGTGCTATTGCTCCAGCCCTCTTCCTGACTTCTTGACAGGCATAATTTAAAATTTGCTTGTTGGAGTTTGGATCTCACACTTTTCAGGGTGAGCTCTGTGGTCTAGATCACCGCCACCTCTAACCCACCAATGTGCCGGGCCCTGCCCCTGTCTTTGTTACCTCCTTCCAACTATAACAAATTGCCATCCCAGCCACCCTACCAGTGTTCTATCCAGACCGTTAGCCTCGGATTACTAATGTGAAAAACTGAAAACTGAAGTTTTATTCTCCTGGTCAGTCTTTTCTCTTACCATGTAACTCCTGGTGATTGATATTTTCCTGCCTACAAATCTTTAGCTTTACCTGCTCACCAAGTCCTTCATCTCCAGATGAAGGCAGACGCCACTTGACTTCCGGTCTCTGAGGATTTCATCTCAGCTCCACGTGCATCCTTCTAGGTCCCCTTCCGCACACCTATTACGGCTTGAATGGTCCTCCCTCCAAAAAAAGTGCTAAATCCCTTACCTCCACTAACTTAAGATCTAACTTCAGTTGGAAATAAAATCTGTGTCAAGGTAAACAAAAGCCTAAAAAGGTCATCAAGGTTGGCCCCTAATCCATATGCCTGGTTCCTGAATAAAGGGAGAAGTCCTGAGTAAAGGAAGACCTGGACTGGGGGAAGGGGGGAGGGGAGGTGGGGACATTGGTGATGGGAAATGGGCACGGGTGGAGGGATGGTGTTGAAACACTAAAACCAAAACTCAAACATGAACATCTTGTAATTGTATATCTAATGGTGGTATAATACAATATTTGAAAAAAGAAAAAAGGCCTGGAGAGAGAATACGACAGGTAAAATACTTCCTTGCATGCAGCTGACTCGCGTTCTGTCCTCTGCACCTCATGACTCCCCAAGTCCTGCCAGGAGTGATCCCTAAGCTCAAAGCCAGGAGTAAGCCTTGAGCTCAGCTAGTTGTGCCCACCCCCCACCTTGCAGGGGGCTGTGTTAAGAGTGTGGATCTATACACACCCAGAGAAGGAAACAGAATTCTGCCTTAGGGCTGGAGCAAGGCATCCACAATCTAAGGAAACCAGCAGCCTAGAGGCCAGGTGAGACAGAAGGGGACACTGTCTCCTGGACCCTGCCAGCTTCTTGGTGGACTTCGACTCTGCTGTGCTCTTCTGTTATTGTAAGTCACCCAGTTCTGGGCACTCAGTTACAGCCGCTGGAGGGAAACTCATAAGCCACCTTTTTTTTTTTTTTTTTTTTTTTTTGCTTTTTGCGTCACACCTGGCAATGCTCAGGGGTTTCTCCTGGCTCTGCGCTCAGGAATTACTCCTGGCGGTGCTCAGGGGACCATATGGGATGCCGGGGATTGAACCGGGTCGGCTGTGTGCAAGGCAAGCGCCCTACCTGCTGTGCTATCGCTCCGGCTCCAACCACCATTTGTTTTCTTCATAACTTGTGACTTGCAAAGTGGCGTGCACCATTGTGGCTGGTTAATTCCTCTACACATTTACTGTTAGGCTCTTCTCTGAGTAGTGCTTTGCTTTCTCTTTTAAATAAATATGGGGGTGAGGAGTTGGGCCATTACTTGGCAATGCTCAGAGATGACTCTTGGTAGGTCTCAGGGACTGTGTAGTGCTGGGGATTGAAGCTAGTCAGCTTCGTGTAAGGCAGGCACCTTCTCCACTGTACTATTTCTCTATCCTTTTTCTTTTTGCTTGATTTTTTTTCTCATTCAAACTTTGCTTAAAACTGTGCTACTTTGCTTAAGCCCCAGAGCCATGTGCCCAGAACTCTGAGCAGATGTCCCTGTCACAATACAACTCCAACTTTGCTTCTCTCTAAGCTAATCATTCAACTGTGGATTACGTGTGTTGGGGGGAAGGGGCCATGCAGATGTTTACAAAAAAAGTCAAAGACCTGGGAAATGTTCATGAAAATCATTTTTGTGCACTCTGAAATAGCACCTGATATACAGAGGGCCCTGTCGCAGCTGACCGTCTCAGGGTGTGGGTGCAATAATCCATGCAGAGAACTTGCTGGTCTGATGTCAGCAGTGCAGGGGGACAGTCCTGGCCTGGGGAATCAGCTGGGACAGAACATTTGCAGAGATGTAGAGGAGACCCAATCACATTGGCTCACACGGCTGCCTTACAAATGCTATTTCTCAACCGTTAGCAATAGTTTTTCATCGTTAAACTGAATAAGAACCTAAAATACTAAATGGTTAGTGGTGGCATGATTCTAAACAAAGCCCAATGTGGAAAGAAATAGATGGTGATTTATACAGTTCGCTGTCTGGGGTACCAGGACCCCTAAGTTTCAAAACATCTGTGATGTGACCTTGCATGAGTCAATGAAACCCTAAGCCAAGGCGCCCCATCCCAGTGGGGCATGAGGGTGGGGAGACACGTCTGGAAGGGGCTCAGAGGGCTTCTGTGAGAAGCAGGATGAGCCTGTTACTGAACTTCCATGGACCGGTTATTAGCCCTCAGCAGTGGAGTCTTTCCTCCTATTGCAGGTATCCATAGTCAGGTGCTTGGGGAGCCTGGGGTCGGTCCAGTGATATTTAGCCCTGCAATATGGGCCTGCCACAGAGATGAGCTTCTTAAACTCTGAACATTATACATTTAAAAAATAATTAGGAAATGGGGAGAGAAAAGAAATTTCCTAACATAGCTGTATTAGGGGAAATGACCATTTATTCTAAATCCAACTTCTTAGCTTGACCAACATTCCATGCTACTGAGAGAAAGTCATTACCTCTATAGTAATGAGGAAATCAAAACAAAATGGAACCGGGCGTGGTGGTGGGAGATGGGCACTTGGCGGGATGGGTGCTGGAACACTGTATGACCAAACCGAAAATGAACTTTTTAATTGTATATCTTTGTAATTGTAAAAATAAAAAATTAATAAAAAAAAAATGGTGGGGCCAGAGCAATAGTCCAGCGGGTAGGGCGTTTGCCTTACGCGGCCGGCCTGTGCTGGCCCAGGTTCAATCCCGGCATCCCATATAGTCCCCGAGCACCATCAGGAGTAATTCCTGAGTGCAGAGCCAGGAGTAACCCCTGAGCATTGCTGGGTGTGACCCAAAAACAAACAAACAAACAAAAAAAACAAATGGTAGCAATGCCCCTGAGGTGGTGACAGTTACCATGGGATCTTTGTTTAAAAACCAATTAGAAGTGGGCTTTGTTGTTATGATATATGAGTGTAATGGGATATATTCAAAAACATACAATTTATTCTTATGAAACACATCTGAAAATGAAATCGATTTCAGGCTTTCAATGCTAGAGGAAATGCTAGACTAGGGAAACACTTAGGAGGGGTGATAATAGGGACTCTCAGTCCTCTGAAGTAGGAGTCACTTGCTTTCTTTTTAATTAAATTTATTTTTATTTTTTAAGTATGTTATTATACCACCGTGAGATATACAAATAAAAAAGATATACAATTAAAAGGTCATGTTTGCGTTTTGGTCTACAGTGTTCCAGCACCCATCCCCTCCACGAGTGCCCCATCTCCCATCACCAACATCCCCGGTTCCCTCCCCCTTCCCCCAGCCCACCTCCATGGCAGGTTCTTTATTTCTTTCCCTGATGCTCCTGCTTTGCAGGGTTCAAAATTTCAGTCCTTAAAACACCATCAGAGGGGCCTGAGCGATAGGGGAGGATGTATGCCTCGCATGTGGCCAACCTGGTTTCAATCCCCAGCATTTGATATCCTGAGCACAGCCAGGAGTAATTTCTAAGTGCAGAGCCAGGTGTAACCCCTGAAAATAGCCGGGTCTGAACCAAAAAGCAAAATCCAAAACGAAACAAACAAAAACAATGAGTGTGTGTGTGTGTGTGAGAGAGAGAGAGAGAGAGAGAGAGAGAGAGAGAGAGAGAGAGAGAGCCTACAATAGAGGCAGGTTATGGGATGATGGAAACTGGGAACACTGGTGTTGGGAAATGTGCACTGATGGAGGAACAGGTGTTGGAACACTGTATGACTGAAACCCAATCATAAACAGCTTTGTAATGGTCTATCTCATAGTGATTCAATAAAAATAAATAATTGCTTTTAAAAATCAGAGGCCACTATGCCTAGCAGCATGTGAACTAGAGCAAGAATGTACACTAGATGCTGGGTGGTGTCGCTGTTTCCCAAGCTCTGACTCCTGATGCAATCATGTATCCATATTAATTATTTTTCAAATGATATGTAGAGGGTTTGTTTGTTTGTTTGTTTCTTTGCAGTGCCAGGGATCAAACCCAGGGTATATATGAAAGGCAAGCACTCTGCCACGGAGCTACATCTCCAGTCCACTCAAAAAAATATTTAAGGTTTTTGTGATTGTCCATTTAATTCTACCAACCTTACATAGCAGAGATTATTGCTTTCTCTTTTCTGAGAGGGAAAACTGAGAAACTGAGATGTCTGTGGCTTGTTCTGGGCCACAAAAAAAAGTGGCAAATCCAATGTTTGAAGAGAAATTTTATTCCAAATGCTCTTTCCAACAACTACAGCATATGTGCCAGTCTGAAATTAAATATATTATCCAACACATAGTTATGAAGACCTACTATGTGTCAGATCTTTTGCTTATTTGCCCAGGAGGCAGGAAAAAGAAATGGAAGAAAAGCTTCTTCCCATCTGAGACAAGGACCAGCTGCGGGAGCATCGTCCCTGCCTCATCGGTAGGGGCCCTTGAGGGGTATGATATGGACCGGTGAGGCGAGGTGAACAACTGTCAGGTGTCTGAAGCTGAGGTTCTTCTGGGACTCTCAGGACTATAACCAGGACAGGCCCAAGCAAAAAGCAAACTAGAACGGTAATTTATTCATTCGCAGGTAAATGGCAAACTGGGAACATCATTCGTTCATTTGCATTTCAGGCAGGAAGGCAGTTTCTGAACCAAACTTCGCAGTGGAGCAGAAAACAACTTATTTAAATTGAATCTGAGAGGTGCAATTAAAACTTCCTGGTGCAGCCTGAACCTTCAGGCACTTAAGGGTATTTTTTTTTTAATTAATTTTTTTTTTTACAATTACAAGATATACAATTAAAAAGTTCATATTTGGGTTTTGGTACAGTGTAGCAGCACCCATCCCCGCCACCAGTGCCCATCTCCCACCACCAAGCGTCCCCGGTTCCCCCCTCCCCCCCCCCCCCCCCTCCCTCCCATGGCAGGTTCTTTATTTCTTTCCATTTCTCTATCTTTCTCTTTCCCTTCCTCTCCGACTATGGATTACAAAACATACATTAAAGGGTTGTCTGTGTATCACTTAAGGGTATTTTAGACTTCCCTCTAAGAGGCAAATAGAAACTTCTAGTAGGAATAATCTATTAAGCATAATACAAGATCAAAAGGGGTCTCGGGTCAGGGATGTGACTCAGTGTGTATGAGGCCCTGGATTTAAACCACACACACCTGCCTCTATACACACAGTGTATGTGACAAGACACAGGACAGACTGCCAGTCTTTGGGACCAACCTTTGAAGACAGGCAGAGAAGATACTGGAGTCTCTATTGAATAACCTATGGGCACATTTTCCATGGCTCCATGCAGGGGTAGGGAACTGAGGTACCAGGACCCCACAAGACACCGCTCTGTGCATTGAGCTTCCAGGCGTGCTGGCCCTTCTCCTCTGAGCCTTCCCAGGATCCCAAGCCTCTTCTTACAATTTGCTTTCCCATAAGCCAGGTCTCAAATGCCAGTACTAGTGCTTTTCCCACGGTCGCCCACTCTCGCCCTTGAAACTTTGCAGACCTCATTATCATTCAGGGCAACACTTCCCTCTTGCTCACCTTTAAGTCCCCACAATATCACCCACTGCTGATCATAAAAGGTACAAACAATAACCGAAAGACTTGGGAAGTCTTCTGTTTAGCTAGGTACTTCTCGTTATTAATAACCATTTTTACTAATGTTTGGAATAAATTAAACCCAGTCCACAAGTAATCATATGGTGCTTATTCTGTAGTGAAGTAAACACCAAAGGGAAGGTGAAGTTTTGGGTCTAACAACCCATTTTGGCAGCCAGACTGTGTCCCAGGAAGTCAGCCCTGGGAGAAACCATCCAGATCAAACATCGAATTCTTATCAAATTCTCTCATTTTCAGAGAAGAGAAATAGAACTACACATAAATATGGTGGCTGAGGAATGCATACAGTGTTAGGAATGAAATCTTTGGGGAATTTATATTGTGCTGAACTTAACCCGCCAAATAGGCTCCTTTAGCTATCATACCAGACTTTATTACTTTTGCTTTTCAAGTGATAACATCTCTCACCCACAATTTCTGGCCTGAAACTCCCATGTCCCATGGGGCTTAGCTCCCCAAATCAAGAGATAGTAGCTGTAGAAATCAGCAGGTGTCCTCAGTTTTGCTAGAAGCCAGGGAGCTCTCGCTCTGGGTCACCCTCAGAGGCAGGAGTGAATGCTGGCTCCCTGCTCCCTGTCCTTCCAGGTGGCCAATCTTAACTCTCCTGAGCTCAACTCAGAACAAATATACGATGAAAGACAGTACAGCACACACATAAACTTTTGCCACTTTTGTATTTTATTGTGGAACTGAGTTTTTTTTTTCTTTTACATCAAATATCCTCAATGGAAGAGGGGATATTGCACACAAATATCATAAAAGCACTACATATTACTTTCACTGGAAACTAATTTTCTACATTAGATATGACTGGATAGGATAGAAGTGATGCAGGATTATAAGACGTAATACCATACACAGCTGCAGACTGACACAAACACCATTCAGAACGAGAGAGAGGAGTGGGAGGTGCTTCTCAGCGGGGCGCAGACCATGTCTTTCCAGGGCCACAGAGACAGAGCTACAGGCCCAGGGACACACTGGACTCTACTGGGCTCTGGCCAGGCTCTGACCAAGGGCCAAAGGGCAGCCAAGTTTTCACGCCTCCTCTCCATGGCTCCGGCTCCTAAATTGGGGAGCTCCAAATGACCGCAGAGAAGCTACTTATGTTCCCCCTTCCTTTTCGATTTTTGATGCTGCCTTTTAAATGAATGAAGTCACAGATTTTTATAATCATAGTTTTATACCAGGTGAATAACCTAATTGCTTTCAAAGAAACACTCATTCCTAGGCTGCTTTTGGTGTGTTGTTCAGTTGGTTAGAAGACAAGCTTACAGTTCCTTTCCAATGGAAACAGGATCTTTTCTTCTAAATCTCAAGCGTCAAAAAAGAAAAAAAAAGCTATTACTCTAACTCACAATATCATTACTGAGCAAGAACCTCCTGTGACAGGTGACTAAAGAGAGGCAAAAATAAAGTAAAGTATTTCAGAATTGTAGAGCAGCTCCTGAGAGCTCAGATTTGATAACAGAGGGGAAATGGAAGGTGGTCAAATTTCCATGAGCAAATGATTAAATCTTATTAAATGAGTATTGAAAGCTCCTAAACTGCATAAGCTATTGGAGACACATAAAACATCCATATACACTGGGAAAACCATTCACTAGGATATGTAAGGTTAAGAAAAAAAATTTATTTTTTAATCCATGGAAAATGGCATTAGAGAGGGAGGTGGATTGGGGCGGGGGAGAGAAGAGATTCAGTCATTGTATCCAGTCCCACTACAAGACTGAGAAAGCATGCAGGGGGTTGGGTTTTGAGAAGGGGATAGAATTAGTTAAAATTGAAAATGGAGGATCATCTCTAACCTTTAGTCTCTGTAGGATTTTAAGAATACTACTAAAAAAGTCACAATCATAAATGCTATCTTGATGGAATCCCATCGTTTAAACAGTGTCAATTCCTTCCACTCAAATATTCAATCTATTCAATTGAACTAAGTAATTGTATGAATTAGAAGTCTGTGTCAATCTTTAGCTCTCACCATGAATGTACATGGTACATTGTGATGGTTGTTACAAAACTAATTGTGTACTTTAATGGAACTAGCAAAATTAGGTTAGTCACACAGGTAGGAAAGATGTTTAGAAGGACAGGAGCGACCTGTAATGCAAATATTGGTGTTTCTGGTATGCTCAGGTTCTGTGGCCATCACTGAGAACAATGGATGGAGAATGTACTAATATATTTCATAGGAAAAGATACAGCTGGTCAGTGACAGCTTCATGAATTTTCCCTTTAAAACCACAGCAAAAAAATAAAAAATAAATGCTTATATTTTTTTTAAAAAATAAAATAAAGTATGGTGAATAAATTTAACTTGGAAAGCTGGAGAATAATTCCAATATCAATCAAGAAAAAATGAACCAGAGGTTGGGATTTGGCAAGAAGGTAGAAATCTGTTTCTCCTCCCATACATTATGCGGCCAACTCAACAGTGTGTTATTCGATCATCAGATTGAGTCTCTTAGGTGGTCTCAGAAAATAAGTCTGAAGTAGATGCATTTATAGTAAATGAAATTCAATTTTGATACAATGAGTTTCTGTTGTTTGTTAAATTGTTTTGTACCCTTAACCAATGTGTTGTTATTAAGGACTCAAACAAAATGGGGTAATAAATAAAAGCTGTACTCCTAGAGAAGCCTAAAAAAAATAGAATATTAATTTTTTAAAAAATTAAACATTTGAAAAATGTAATTCACAGCATTAAGTAGACTGCACAGGTCCACAGCAAAGAGACCTTGAAGAAGCATTGTTTAAACCCTCATAGTAGTTAGCAGTGCAAAACACACATTTATCAGACAAAAATAAACAAAAATGTTAACTTCAAAATAAATAACTGACATAGAAAATAAAATGAGGTCATTGTTCACTAAACTCCATAGATCTTAGAGTCTGCAGGAAATGACATCGCACGGCACAGTCGTCACTGAGAGGTTTGCCACATCTGAACACGGGTGCATTGATCTGCAACTTGAAACTTGACGGCAGTTTTAATTGTGAGCTCGCTTCCCAGGTTCATCGGTCAATGCTGACAATGCCGGAAATGATCTCTAAATTCTACGTGATAAACAGTAGGAGCTGGAAATTCACTTGCTTTCCATTCATTATTTCTTTCATGTGTTTTTTTTTCCCAGAAAAGAATATCCCAAAGCAAAATTTTGCTAGTGTTCATTGAGCTTGTCTTGGCTCTTTCACCTCATGGATGAAGATCTTGGAAGAAGTATGCAGGAACTATCAGGTGATGGACTTGGCCTGTACAGGAAGTACCCAGCATGCCTCCGCCCACCACTCTCAAAGAGCATGTACTCAAGACTGTTATGTTATGGAACCAAGGGGTGGGAGGTATCACTATTCCTGGTAGTTATGGGTTTTTAATAATTATTACTGCAATATCAGACTTCAATTTCACCAGAACTTCAAACAACATTATTTTTGTTCTTGTCTTACAGTACTAAAAAAAAAAAAAGACTGTCACTGGAGTTTTTTCTTGCATTTGCCTGTAAATGAAGCGTTTGTTATAAAGTTCATCTATGAAAAGTTCTCACATAGCTTAAAAAAATTCTTCTGTACACTTGTTCCCATAATTAGGCTGAAATTAGTTGAAAATTAAAAAAAATGTAAGACAGAGAAAGGTAAATACTGTACATTTGCTGAGAAATTCTTCCACAGTAAGATTCACTGTTTGCCCAGTTCTGATCATAGAAGCCATTTCAACCTTGAATGTGCAGTAGTAAAGAAGCTACAAAAAGCGCAACTTGTTTGACTGAGAGGTGCAGGTGCACTAAAGTGGTATTGGACACGTGTGACTTGGCCTCAAACTTGCACCACAAGCTCAGCTTCTAGTACCCCCCCACACTCTTGCACGCACATGCTCCTTTAACTGGAGTGTCTAGAATCCTACACAGATGGTTGATAAACTTGCGGTCTCACATTAAAAAATAAGTGCATCAAGTTTCTTTGTACATTCAAGTAGCTTTCTAAGGCAAATTGTCTACCATATGTACTCCCAACTGCTTTGGTATTGGCTTGTTAATCAGGGAGGACTTGGGTGTTTCTGCATGCAGGTCAATTGAATCAGTGGACTAACTGGGCATACAAACGCTGGGAGCATGCCTTAGATCAATCTGCTCGCTGTCTGAAGGGTCTGGGCGTACTGAATGGGGTTCACACCACTTGTGTCCCAGTCTACACTCACGAAGTTATGTCAGTGTGCACCCTCAAACTTGAAGGAGCTTAATTAAGGCGAGAAAATCTCACATGCCCTCTCTTGTTCTTGGTATTGTCTTCTACCAACTTGCTTTAGAAAATTAGGACCCTTTATGATGACCCTGACTGACACAAGTTGAAAATGCTGCCTCTGCAGACTACAGAACAGAGATGCCTGAGAAAATGCAGACCTCACCATGGGTTACGCTCTCCCCCCTCACCCCACCTACTGTCCCTTATTCTCTCTGGATGTCTCACCAACACTCTCTGTCATTCCATCACCCTTCTTTTGCATTCTTTTTCTTTCTCATTCTCTCTTCTCTCCTGCATTCTTTTCTCCTGATGCGCACGCATTCGCTCTCTCTCTTTCTTGCTCGCTCTCTTCCTAAGACAAATGCCTCTACCTAGCAAAAATCAG
This sequence comes from Cryptotis parvus, assembly GCA_021461705.1. Lineage (NCBI taxonomy): Eukaryota > Metazoa > Chordata > Mammalia > Eulipotyphla > Soricidae > Cryptotis > Cryptotis parvus. Next base: position 48,988 of record JAJIBD010005276.1, read on the forward strand.
TTGGGTTGGCTAGTGCATGGTTTTCAAATGTTCAGCAGAGATGAACTGTGGTAGGTAATTTTGCAGTAACTTGAACCCTACTTTGGGAATACTGTTACTTCCCTTAGCAATAGGCAAAAAGTGAGAAATATTAGTGACTTCCATCACCGTGACACAGCATAGCATTTGGCAGGTAACAGTTCAGCAACTTATTTAGATGAATTGACTTTTTAGAAAAGGTGGTTTCAAATTGAAGAATTTCTGGAGACAAAGTTCAAATCCTGTGGTGTGGCGAACCTTAGTGGTTACAGTTCAATCTTGCATGCAGGGAAGGATTCATCTTGCATAACCACGGTACTGCTGCTCGCAAGAACCATGATGTTGAGGTCCTGCTGTTTCTCATGTGTTTCCTGGTACCACTCCCGCATCACTTCTGAGTCATGAGTCGGGATCAGTGTCACCTGCAGGGACAGAGACATTCGTTGGTAGCAGCAGAGCCAGAAATTCAATGCAAAAAAAAAGGAGGAAGCAACAATTAAACAATTGGAAAAAAAGATAGCCTTTTCTCTTGTTCTTAAGAAATTCAAAGAACTTTAGAAGCTTTTCCACAAACCAGAATTAGGCTGAGGCTACCCAAAAGATTACATTTATCTGACCCCGCCAACCAGGCTTTTCAGAGAGCTGAAGCTGGGGCTGTCTCCACCACTTCGGCCACCTCCACAAAGACCTGGTGGCCCCACCCAGAGCTGCTGCTAAGGCTCTCAGCCAGACACCAGGCACTCAGGCACAGGGCAGAGTCTCTGCCTGCCCGCCCTCTGCTAGGCTGATGGGGCGTCCTGGTGAGGGGCAGGTTTTGATCCTCGCCTGTCCCCCCTACAGACTCTCAGAGGCCGGAAAACCTCGTGCAACACAACCACAGTCATCCTCATGGTCCGGACTCCACAGGTGGACACAGCCCAATCCCTGGTGCGCAGGTGCAAAGCTCCTGAGCGATATCTCAAAACCTGGTATACCACAAATGTGTGGGAGTCAGAATTTAGGTAAGACAGAGAAGGGAACAGTGTGTTAATAATCGTCAAAAATTATAATATCAACCGAGAACTGAGCACTGAATATAGGCAAAAAAGATATGCATGATAACCTCTAAATGTATATATTGCAATGTACAATATGTAAGGAAAGGAAGAGAGAGAGAGAGAGAGAGAGAGAGAGAGAGAGAGAGAGAGCCGGAGAAGGGATAAAGAACCTGTCACAGAAACAGGCTAGGGGAGTGGGGAGGGAAGTGGGGACATTGGTGGTGGGAAATGGGCACTGGTGGAGGGATGGGTGCTGAATACTGTATGACCGAAACTCAAACATGAACATCTTTATAACTGTATATCTCATGGTGGTATAATAAAACATTAATTTAAAAAATAAATAAAATAAAATGAAAAAAAAAGATTACGTTTATCTGGGAGCTGAAGATCAAAACCAAAACAACTAATTATGGATCAATTTGTTCATCTACAGCCACCTGAAATTATTCAATGATTCAAAGTAAAGAAAAGAGCTTGAGGTAACGCAGAAGTTTTATGTATTTGTTTTAGCACAACTGGTAAATTTTGTGTTACATCTGCAATTATCCAAGATTTAATAACAATCATTATAGCACCATATCTTTGAATCATAGATGACTAATATTTCAATTCTGAGAAAATAGATCTGAACCTTTAATGCAAGAATATTGTTGGAAATGGAGGATTGATGTGGGTGGGTGGGTAGTGGCTGGAATTGTAAAAATTCGATCTAGTTTTCTCTAAGAGGCATTGCATTGGGTACTTCTCATTAGATTTCAATTTCATTAAATGAGCAAAAAGTCTATGTGATACTATATAGACAGTCTACAAATAAGCAACAATCACAACCAAAATAACTGGGTAGTCTGTGGCCAGTCACAAATGTTGGCAAGTCAGGCATGGGCCTGTTTGGGAAGGTTTTCAGCAGTACTCCTGAGGAATTTAATATCACAGGGAGTTCTCACTTTTAAACACCTGTATTCCTAGCTTGAGTCTGTCCAGTAGGCCCCCAGAAGTAAACACATATCCATAACAGCTCTCAATGGAACTATGATTTAGGCGTGCATTCTCTTGGTATATGACAGGAACTGGCCAAGGCGGAGCCTGGAACATCAGACCCTTCTGTGCGTGAAATCCACTCTGTGCTCAGGATATTTCACGTGTGACAGACCGGAGGGGCACTGGATGTGGCCCCACAGTCCCAATGATGCCTCTTTAGCCCAGATTCCTTCCCTCTCTCGTGGATGCAGCTGCACGATCCCAGGGACACAGTCTGGGGATCTTACCTGCATGTTGCTGCCCCACTGAGCCCTGCCTTCCAACAAGGCATCCAGGACAGCCCGGCTGGGCTCCTCTGCGGCGGGGTCATTCCCACTCACCACGTAGTAGGACGACCTCACTCTCTTGAAAAATTCGGCATCAACATTCTTACTATTGCTGTGGTTGGGAATATAGCACAGGTCCAAATACACAGGGGGCCTGGAGGAACAGCTGAGGGCTTGGCTGTCTTGGTGGTTCCTGGTCCTTTAGGAAAAAGAAAGGGAGGGTCATGAGCATGAGAAGAGAGCCCTCTGTCCACTATACCTTCCCTACTTTTCTCCCAGGAGGGCCAGCAACTTGAGAAATGATAACATGGCTGTGTCCCGCCTCCACGGAGAAATGAGGAATGTACAGTTATCCTCTGTGGGCAGAAGATTCCTAGGATTGAAATGAAGGTACATCAGTAGCTAGGATGACAAGTTTCAAGGCCTTCCTGAGAAAAAAAAACTGACCTTTATATTGTATTTTTCGTCCTAACAGAGCACCTAAATTTGAAAAGTGAACTAAGGAAGAGATCTGAAAAAACAAAGGAAGCCCCTGCATTTAATAAACCACACAATCTTAGGCCTTCTTCATAACCTACACTGGGATCTCATGTGAAAGCAATTTCCTCAGAGCTGAATATTAAACACCATCATTTGGTCTAGTAAATGGTTCAAATCTTAACCACATATGATTTCCAAGGTCCTCTGCATTTTAACCTTATTCACAAACCGATGTAACACTATATTCTCTGTTCCATTTCTCTGTCTATGTGAGACATCTCTCTCCAGGCAAGGCTGGACCCCAAACTCTGGCAAAGGAAGGGTCAGGAAAAGGTTTCTGGGCAATCGTTTCCCTGGTCAATCAGTGCAAACCACAGTGGATAAAAGGGACTTGGCAGGCAGAATTCCCAGCCTCAGTGGGAAAGCCTGGGCCAAACAGAGTCAAATTAACTCCAAAACTTTCCTGGCACCTTATTTGATGACCTGGCTTTCTGACTTATTCCAGTTAGGGAGTTTAAACTAGCAGTAATAAAAACCAGCATCCTAAGGCAGTGCATGGCTCTTTACCTGGCTGCATGCTCTGAATCACCCAGCATGGTAAATACCGACTCCCACATCTAACCCCACAGTTTGGCTTAACTGGGCTAGAGTGGGGGTCTCTGCACCACCAACTTTCTATCTTTATTTACTGGTGCGAGAGCAAACCCAGGGCCCACCCATGCAAGGCTTGTACTCTACCCTCAAGCTACATCCCATCCCTTTCCCAGCTCTTGAAAGGACCTCAGATGTTTCTAATCTATAGCTGGTTTTAAACCATTGCTGTAAAGTCATGTAAAATACCAGCCGGATCCTATATACTTAAGCCTCTTCCTCCATGTTTAAGGACTGTCACCTCAGAGCCAAAACCAGCACTAAACTTCATCAACTACCCACTTTTATATCTGGGGGTGGGGAGGGGGTGGTAAGAATCAATCAAACCGGGGCCAAAATGAAAGTACAGTGGGGAGGGCACTGGCCTTGTTTGTGGCCAACACAGGTCCAATCCCTGGCATCCATATAGTCCCCCAAAGAACCATCAGGAGTGATTTTTTAGTGAAAATCCTGAAGTAAACCCTGAGCACTGCTGGGTCTGCCCCCCCCATAAAAAAACAGAAAAAGAATCAATCAAACAATTATTTAGAAATTAACAGATGCACTTTAGGGATAGAGTAACCAACCATTTCATGAATCTGAACTGAATGCCTCAAAATATCCACACAGAGGGTCACCACAAATAATTCTGACTTAAAGCAGAAGTTTATAAATTACTGTTATTGTAAGAATTAAAATTCTGAATTTTTCCCTTGCACACTAAATCATCAACACCAAATAAATGTAGTTTATAAAAACACAAAAGAAGTTGCAAGAATCAATCCAGGTTTGTTTTAACAATTTTTTCTCTTTCTAAAAATATACTGGAAAGCATCTTCAAAGATAATCCAAATGAATACAGCTTTATTACTCTGCCTTTATGTTCTCTTTAGGTTTGACAGAGATTGTAGAGATTAAGATCTCTCATAGCACTGCCTGAGTGGATTAAGGTGCTCGCCTCACTCACAGCACTGCACGAGTAGAGATTGAGGTGCTGCCTCAGTCACAGCACTGCATGAGTAGATTGAGGTGCTGCCTTACTCTCAACACTGCACAAGTAGAGACTGAGGTGCTGCCTTACCTCAACACTGCACAAGTAAAGACTGAGGGCTGCCTCGTAACAGCACGCATGAGTAGATTGAGGTGCTGCCTCAGTAACAACACTGCATGAGTAGATTGACGTGCTACCTCAGTCACAACACTGCATGAGTAGATCAAGGTGCTGCCTCACTCACAGCACTGCACGAGTAGAGACTGAGGTACTCGCCCCACTCACAGCACTGCATGAGTAGATTGAGGTGCTGCCCTCACTCACAGCACTCCATGAGTAGATTTGAGGTGCTGCCTTACTCACAGCACTGCATGAGTAGATTGAGGTGCTGCCTCACTCACAGCACTGCATGGTCTCCCAAGCAGAATCAGAGTACTCTGAACACTGCCAGGTATAGTTAACCCCTCTCCAAAATAATACCCTCAAAATGGTGCTTTTAAAAGGCAAAGCAAGTTTAAATTTAAAAAATCACTGAGTGGGCTAGTGTATATGTGTTCTGGCAAGTTTCAATTGGTTTTTAATATTTGGATGGATTTCATGTATCCTCCTAAGTCCAACCAGCTATGCATAATCTGGTGGTTTACCACTAATTCCAAGCATGAAAAAGTTTGTTCCCTACATGCATGTAGAAAGGAATGTAGTGTTAAAATTGGTGTTCATGTTGCCTACAGGAAAACTTTGCAAATACTTCCCAAAATATATTGTATTTGCCCATCCCCAGAAATTCATCTGTCAGATCTGATTTTCCAAAATAAATCAGAAAAATGTTATCTGAATTAATTTCTGCTTGATTCGTTTGATTCTTGAGTCATTTTATATTTTGTCAACTATGATGGGAAATCCCAAATTGGCAGTGTGAAGCAAAGAAAAGGAATGCATATTCCTTAGATTGGTTTAAAGCAACGAAACAAAGCCGGTCATCACAGGCCTGGTCCATTAAACCCCAGTCCATGCTGAGAATTTTCTAGAGCTGGGTATTAGGATAGTTGCAGTTAAAAGTCAGGGAGTCTCTGCTCCTCCCAAACGAAATCCCAGTTTGAAATGAGGCCCTCAGATCAGAGATAGAAAAGAAGAGAATTCAGTGCTGTTCTCTCATTTTATGTGGTATTCATTGGTCTACTAAAATTACGGTGTGTATAGGTTGATTAAAAAAAAACAACAACAGTGCCTTTAATGAAGAAGTATCTCTAACCTGGTAATTTCTTTTTATTAAACTTAAAAATGTATTTTTTTCTTTTTTCTGAGGGGCTGAAGGTTGAACTCAGACCTCACATGTGCAAGGCATGTGCTCTACCTCTGAGCTATAATCTTGGCCCAATTTGGGGGATAATTTTTCATTTCAAAATACTAAACTAGTTTAAAACATGGAATCTAATATTTGTGCCTCTGCTGGTTCTTTCCATCTCTAGAAGTTCCTGTCCTGGGATACCTTAGCCTGATTTTGGGACCACAGAGTCAAAGCCAGTGCTAGCATAGTTATCCAGAGAAGTCTTCACCACCATTCCAGGTTCTGAGAGTTGAGGACAAGTTAAGTCAGTTGCTGTGTGGTAAAATGAATGTGTGGTAAAAATTCAGGAATGGGGTCTGGTGCATGGGAGATGCTTTGACTACATGCTAAGCCATCCCCAAATGTCCAGGCCATTGGGACCCAGTTCTAGACTTTTTTGGCAGAAAGGAAGAATTAAGGGAGAGGGCACAAAGTACAATGGCAGCAAACAGTACAATGGGGAAGAGGAAGTATGGAGCACATCAAGCTGCCTGCACTGTCACCTACCCGCTGTGGCTGTCTTGACAGATTTGGATGTGGAGGCATTGGCGGCATTCTTGGTCTCCTTGTCCTTCTCTTCCCCACGTGCTGCTTTCACCTCAGGCGTGGTCGTGGCTTTCGTGGCCTTCTCCACAGATTCTTTCTTCTTGGGAGAAGCCACCCTAGACACCTTATCTAAGGACTCCTTCAAGCCTCCTGGCTTTGGGGAAGCAGCAGAGGGCTTGGACTTTCCATCAGCCTTCTTGACAGGAGAGGAGGACTTGGTCTTGGTCCCTGGCTTCTTGGTCTTAGTTTTCTCCTTCAGGTCTTTCTTCAGTGCTTTGCCCAGGTTCTGCTCAATGGCCAAGGCCTCAGGGTCCATCATGGACACATCAGGGTGGCGTGGAGAAGGGCTGCGGTCTTGCATGGGGGGCCGGTGGGGGGTCCATGTGTTTGTAGGTGACGGTTTTGTCTGTGGGAATGGTTTCAGACTCATCCTCAGAATCAATATTCGCATCGGGCTGTGATGGAGGGGCACTCCTCTGTCTCAGGGGGCACATCCGAGTCGGTCTGTGAGGGTGCAGACTCACTGACGGAAGTGGGGGGGGTGTTTCGTCACACTGCCGTCCCTGTGACTTTCCTCCTGGAGGTGGTGGAGCACCCCCGGACTGAGTGAGGGGCTTCTCTGATTCTTCAGGCTGCTCTTCACCGGAAAACCACTCAAGAGGATTGGGGTTAATGAAGGAGGGGGAGAGCTCAGTCTTGGGGTGCTTGTACTCACAGGAGGACACAAGGCATAAGTCGACTTCCTGGCGAGCCTCAGAGGGGGATTTCTTGTCTGCAGGGTAGCATTGGTCAGAAGTCTCGTAGGAATAGGTAGAAGCCTGTGGGGTGCGGGTGATCTTCTCTGAGGTCCTCGTAACAGTAGGTAGACATTTCAGGGGTTCGGGTGGTTTTCGCCGATTTCTCGTAGGAGTAGCTTTCAGACTCCGGGAAACTGGTGATTTTCTCGGTGGCCTCATAGGAGTAGCTGCAATCCCCCAGGGTGTGGCCGCTGTCCTCAGTGTCATCGTAGCCATTGCTGATGTCATCCAGGAGCCTTCTAGTCCTCTCCGTCTTTTCATAGCTGTAGCCACTCACTTCGGGGGTCCGGATGGTCTTCTCACTTATCTCATAAGAATACCCACCCTCCTCGGGGGCCGTGTGGTCTTCTCAATGATCTCGCAGGCGTAGCCCCCTCTTCAGAAGTCTTGGTGGTCTTCTCAATGGTCTCATAGGTGTAGCCGCTGTCACATGGGGACTTGGTTTTCTCATAGTAGTAGCCGCTGGCATCAGGTGCTCTCACGGTCTTCTCATAAGACTCATAGTCACATCCTTCCTCATCAGAAGACCTGGTGGCTTTCTCGGGCTTTTGATAGGCATAGTTGAAGTCGCCAGGGGTCTTCCCTCCATTGTCCTTCTCTGTGCCAGAGGTGGTGAAGTCTCGGTTCAAGGCTAGATGGTGTTGCATTGTATCAAATAACATTGAGGCACGGAAGCCATAGGGCTCTGAGGATGCTGCATCCAGGGGTGGAAGAGAGGAAGTGTGGCAAGCCGCTACATTCTCTTTGACAGCAGAGGTAGAATCTGAAAAACCAGGTGAGTATAAAGGAGAGGACTCTCTGGGAGTGAGCGGAGAGATATCAGACTTGGGGGAAAGCTTCTCTCCTTCCAGACTTTGCCCTTTTTTCAGAGGTGAGTGAGGCATATAAGGACATATCTCGGGGAGGTATATCAGAGAGAGCCTCTTCCTGGAGAGGAGACGCTATCTGAGAAGGGGTATGTGCAGAAGAGGTGGATGGGGAGGCCTCAACCTGAGATACTGAGATGAGCTCAGAAAGATCGTTGTCTTGAGTGTAGGAGGAGGGCTCCTCCAGTGGTGGCATCTTATGTGCGAGGCTGGAGTCCCTGCATGTCGGAGGGACTATAGTCTACCTCGGTCGGCCCATTTTCAGTGATATGAAGCACACTTGCCCCCCACTGCCGGGTGGTCTGGAGACTGTCGGCTAAAGTCCATCGCCAGGGAGTGCTCTGGAGATTCTTGGCCAAATTCAACAGACATTGAAGATTGTTCAGACCTGTGATCTTGCACAGGGGTCCTGGATTTGGCTGTTTTAGGGGAGAAGTCTGGTGGAGAAATGGACATTGGTCTAGGGCATTCTTCTTTCGATGGAGACATTTCTGTTTCCTGGAAGGTGGTGGGCGTTTGCACAACAGACACAGAAAGGGAGTCATCTACTTCCGTGGAATGTGGGGGAGCCCACCTCCGCATGCAGCGAAGGAGACACGTCATCGGTGGTAGGTTCTGGAAATGAGCTTGTCGCCACAGATGCAGTGGAGACGGAGGCCACGCCCTCCATGTGAGAGTAGGTGTCTTCTGCTACCCCCTCATCAACAGGTGTCGCTGACTTGTCTGAGACGGTGCCTTCAGAGATGGACATCTTGGTGTCCTCTTTAAAAGATCCAAACTGACTAATATCTATTTGTGTTGGGGAAACCTCTCCTCCCAACTTCCTGTCCTCTGAGGCCAGTCCAGACTGAGAACTTGCAGCATCAATATCATCAGCTTTCTTTTCTTGCCCAAAGTCCTCCTTTATTGGTATAAAGTCTGTGCTTTTCCCTTTCTGTTGACCTTGGAAAAGACCAGTGGAATTCACATCAGCATCAGAGCCTGGACTTATTTGGTCTGAAAAGCTGTGTTTTCCATTCTTTGCTTCAAAGGGGCTCTCCTCATGTCCACCAGGAGCCTTGTCATCGGCACTTAGGAAACTTTCATAAGCAGACTCTGATCCGATGAGGGGAGGGCTCCGTAAGGGAGACAAAACCTTTTCAATGGGAGACTCTGAGTCAGGCACGGGCTCATCCATGGGGCTTATGGAAGCCCTTTCATGCTCATCTTTGGTGTCATTAAATTCAAAACTCTCTGAAGCTTCTGTTGCTTTTTTTGTTGACTTCTGTGGGGAGCTGATTGGCTTTCTCCTCCGTGGGTGACTGGTAGTAAGGTGTGTGGCCAGCACTGCCAGTCACAGACTGAGAGGGAGACACCACCTCCAGGGTTTTATCCTCAGGACTAGCACAGTGTTCTTCCACCACTTCTTGGGTTACCTCAGGAGACGCCGATACAGCTTGGGCTTCTGCTGAGACTTTAATTTCGTTGGGCGCCAGAGAAAAGTTCACACTCACGTTCACCCAGGGGGTCTTTTCTATGGGTGATGGAGGAGAGGGACTCAGGGAAGGGCTCCTGGATGGGCTCCGTGTGTCAATCGAAACGGCATCCTTGATGTTCAACATGGTGCTGGCTTTCACCTCCTTATCTTCAGAGCAATACGCTTCTCGTAGAACAGATCTGCTAAATTTATCTTCCTCCATGGAAGATGGTGGCGAGATGGTGGAGGCAGAAGCATTATAATCCTTCCCATCAGTGGCATCTGTTTTTGACCCTTCAGAGAGTCCATTGAGGGATGTAACAGTATGTTTGGAGTAATCCTGAGAATACAGTGATGATTCATACTTCGTGATGTTAGCGAATTCTTGAGAGGGTGACTCTGTCTCCTCATTATTGGTCTCATCGCTCATGACATCTCGGGGTGTCGACATCTCATCCATGGGGGTAGGTTCACTGGATATCTCAATAGTTGACTGAGTGTAGCCAGAGGTGGCGGTGAATTCTTCTGGCTGATCTTCTCTATTCTCCTCATCAGAAGCTGTGGCCTCGCTCTCAGAGCCTCCCCGGTAGAGTCTCATCATGAATTGAAGAGGCAGGTGCTTGGCCAGGAGACTGGGCACCCACTTGCTTGGTGGAGGTGCTCAGGAATCCATACTGGTCTTCGACACCACTTGACTCTGCGGCCTTGTCAACCACAGCCATCACATAATCCTCAGCTTCAACTTTGTCAGCCTCATAGTCTTCCTCTCTGACGTCTTCAGCTTTGTCCTCCTCATCACCCTCCTCCTCCGAAGGTTCAGCCTCTCCTTTCTCTATTGCCTCATCCATGTCTTCTTCTGCTCGGTCATCCCCGGCTGGCCACAGACTCCCTCTTCTTCTTCAGGTACACATCAGCCTCAGCCTTGGCACTGTCCTCCTCCTCCGGGAGGCTGTGCTTAGACGTGCTCCCATATCCATTTTCTTCTCCATCCTCCTCAGGCTCTTCAGCCTCCTCAGTTTCTGCCTTCTCTTCATAGTCTCCTGTCTCTGAGGACTCTTCAAACCTGCTCCTTCATCTTCAAATTTTTCAATGTCATCTACCCTCTGCTTCTCAACTGGCTCCAGCTCCTCGGGGGTCTGCTCACATTCCCCCCTCACCCTCCGTGGTGGTGATGCCCTCGTCGGGGGGACTCAGCGGGACCTTTGATGACTTCAGTCTCTTTCTGGATGACATATGCTTCGACCTGCTCAGCTTCCTTCCTTTTCTCTTCATCTTCAATCAGTTCCAGCTGAGGCTTGATGTCTTTGGTTACATCCACCTCTTCGGCCTTGAGTTCTTCAAAGTCCTTGGTGAGATCCTCAGGGGATGACATGAGAGACCTCTCGGCCTCAAGTTCTTTGGTGGGACCAGGGGTGGCTGCTGCAGCTGCCACTGCCATGGCGGCTGTTGTGGCGCAGCACCTGGCTGCGGCAGCTGCCTCTGTGGTCTTGCCTTCCTTCTTGATGACTTTAACCTTTCCTTTCTCCTTCAGCTTCCCAGCAGCTGGGGACTCTTTCTTGACAGACTCTTCTTTTTTGGTCACTTTTGGTTTTAATGCCGCTGGCTTTTTTGCTTCAGAGAGAGGAGTGGATGTTTTCTTTGTGTCTTTAATGATTTTCTTAATCTCTTTCTTGGGTTCTTTCTCTTCCTTTTTTAACTTCCTTCTTCTCTTCCTTCTTCACTTCCTTCTTGGCTTCCCTTCAGTGGCGTTTCCTTCTTTACCTCTTTCTTCGTTTCTTTTTTCTCTTCCTTCTTGACTTCTTTTTTGACTTCCTTTTTCACCTCGTCCTTTTCGGTTTTTCCTCTTTCTTAACTGGGGTTTTATCCTCCTTTTTAGCCACTTCTTTCTTTGGCTTTTCCTTTTCCTCTTTCTTGTCTTCAGATTTGGCCTTGATTTCTTTCTTCACCGTCTTCTCCTTGACCACTTTGGGTTTGACATCAGTGGTTGCTTTCTCAGCACCCTCGGCTTTCCCTGGAGACTGCTCTTCCTTGACGGTCTCCTTCTCTGTACCTGGAGCCTTGGTCTCTGTTTTCACTGGCTTGTCTTTTTTCACTATGACCTTCTCTTTGCTTTCGACTTTGGGTGGTTTCTCCACATGATTCGCCTTGGCCACCTCAGGGGTTTCTTCCTTGGACTCTTTCCTCACAGTCTTGCTAGCCAGTGGTTTTGCAGCAGGTTTCAGGCTTTCTCGGCTATCTGTCCTCTGTTTCAGCTTGATTTGCTTCACAGCAGGGCTGGCCACCTGGCCAGTAAGATCCTTCTGGGTGGCCAGTGGTTGTTTCAGGAAGTCTAAGTGTTTGAGCTTTTCCAGTCCTTCCAGGATGTTATATTGGGTGCTGTTTCCAGGAAACAGAACGCGGATGATTTTTTTCTGCTGGGTTGGCAGGATGCCACACAATCAAGGATGAGACAGATGTTAAGTAAGAAATTGGGAGATCGATTTCTTGACCATTAGGCAGGATCAGCTCAGCCTTGTCTTTGTTGGTTCCAGTCCACTGTTGCATAAAATATTGCATTTCCTTGCTGCTCTTGACTGGGTTAAGCACATACATCTCAAGTTTACCTACTCCCATCTTCTGGAAAAGTATGACGGGATCAATGGTATTGCTGACACTTCTGAAAAGAGGTTCGGGTTTCATGGACAGTTTGTTTAGGTACTGGAGAGTGAAGCAGGCTTCTTCGATGCTCCTCTTCATCTTGATGTTTGGCTCTGGGTTTTTCAGATTTTCAGGGACATTGAGAAACACAACTCCTAAGTCAGGGGAGATGAGGTTTTTCATCCAGTCACTATTTGTGGTGGAACCCTGGGACTGCTCTTCCTCGAGCTCCGCAATTTTCCGCTGCAGCATGCTGTTAATGCCAGGCAAGTTGTCGTCTCCAATGTGGGTGAGCAGGATGGAGTCAACTCGGTCTAGGTGTCGGATGAGCTTCCAGAAGCAGGATTTTCTCTCTGATCCCCGTTGATGAGCATATTGAATCCATTCACAGCAAACAGAGCAGAATCACCCCTGCCTCCTGGGAAAATGTAGCAGCAGGGCTTGGAAAGCTTTAGGAAGCCTCCTGACGTGGGAGGTTCAAGGATATCAAAGGGTGATGGGACTTCTACTGACTCGGAGAGATACTCTGTAAACTCAGAAAGTCCTTCCATTTCTGGCAAAATTGAAGCTGAGTTGAGTTTAATGTTGATGAAGTCTTGGAGATTGTGTCTATCGAGATTGGAGTTCTTCCAGTCTCCTTCTTCAGGACAGAACAAGGTTAAGCTGGCTTTGTTGGCAGGATGGGTGGTGCTCAGTAATTCCCCAATCTGGAATTAATATAAAAAAAGAATAGAAAGTAAAAAAAGATTTAAGTGACTGTCATCAATGACCTTTCCCTACTACAAGGTATTACATGGGTACATAGATGGTGCATTTCACAGAGGCAATGAAATAACAAGTGCCACATATCTCCATACTAGTAGGTGAAGACCATTTGTTCAAAACCCCACTACTACTACCTCCTGAACAAACAAGCTCTCCTTTACCCAACACCAACCCTAAGACCCCTACTCCATCCTACAGAAACTCTAGATCTCTGCTTCAGCTCTGAAACCAGTGACCACATGCATGAGCAGGGGATATACCACAGCAGGTAAGAAATAGTTCAAGAACTGGAGTGGTAACATAAAGGATTAGCTGTGTATTCTCTGTAGGGGAGAGTCCTAGATTTGATCCATAGCATCATATGGTCCCCTTGAATACCACGTAGCATTGGGGAGGCACCCAAAAATACTGATTATTATCCCTAGTGCTGATAATGCAGAAGTGTACTTTAGAAAATATTAAGTTATCACATTATTAACTTTTGACAAAAAGTTCTGGTTGACACAGGGAATTTTGATACAGTGCACTCACTGTTGTCTACTTTTAGAATCTGTTAAGTACAAAGGAAAAATGTTTAGTAAGATTTTACTTTTCCCCTGGGAGAAAGGAAGTTATGGATTGTACATTACTGCAAAAAAAATGTTGGCTCTGCTCTCAGCTCCCATTATGTCAGACATGAGTGGTTCATCCAGCAGCAAATACAACAAATATTTTAGTTGAAGCCATTATGATTTAAGCAACTGGGTAATTACATAAGCAAAAGACCAAATTTACACCAACTGGCTCCTGTTCAAACCCATCACCAGGCATTCTACTCACTCATAAGTCTGCTTCTCTCAGGGTAAGCCAGTGGTGGTTGGCTAAGATTAAATCTGTCTGAGCATTTTTCAATACATTCTTTAGTATGTTCCACATGATTGACACATGGAATAGAAAATCAAAGCTGAAACAGACACTAGGAAAACAGTTTTGATTTCTCATATTATGTTATGGTTATGACTATCTATTTCATGGTCTTAGCTCAGTAAACAGTGAGGGAAAATCATGACCAATTCAAGTCTTATTTTTTGTTGTAGCAAAGCTCATAAATCAGCCCAGAGTTTCAAATGAAAAGATCTCTGTGTCCTTGATGGTAAATGATAAAAAGGGGGATGGAATAAAGATTTCCTTTGGTTCAGGAATCCCTGAGTCAACAGGTCTGAATCTTCAACCTCTAATATTAGAATAGTTTTCTTTGTCTCCTAAACTCCTGGATACCAGCACCTAAGGCTAATGGTAGGTGTGTGTGTGTGTGTGTGTGTGTGTGTGTGTGTGTAAGAATCCAAATTGTTCTACAAAAATTTGTGGTGTAAGAGTAATTTTTAGTCTATTTATCCTATATCTTATGTGAAGAATCACAAAATAGAAAAATAGTAACGTTGACTTTGCTGTTTTCCTCTCCTCTCAATTATCTAGACTATTCTTTAAAGATTAAGAATCAACAATTTTGGTAAGACAGAGAAGGAACAGTGTACTAATAATTGTTGGAAATGATAATACTAACCTAGAACTGAGCATTGAATGTAGGCAAAGGGATATACATGATAACCCCAAATGTATGTATTACAAGCCACAATGTGCAAAAGAAGGGAGAGAAAGAGAGAGAGAGAGAGAGAGAGAGAGAGAGAGAGAGAGAGAGAGAAGATTCAAAGTACCTGCCATAGAGGCAGGCTGGGAAGGGGGAGGAAATCAAGAGGCATTGGAAAATGGGCACTGGTAAAGGGATGGGTGCTGGAACACTGTATGACTAAAACCCAAACATGAACATCCCATATGGTCCCCCGAGCACTGCCAGGAGTAATTCCTGAGTGCACAGCCAGGAGTAACCCCTGAGCATGGCCGGGTGTGATCCCAAAAAAAGAAAAAAAAAACCTAAAAAAACTAAATAAATAAAAAAATAAATAATAAAGCTAGAGCTCTGGACAAATTTTCAGAGGGAAAAATCTGGTCCCTTTGGAGAATGGCAGTGTACTTACTGTGCAAGGGAGATAAGAACACAGAGACTAGGGCTAAAGAGAGCCTGTTATGGAGGGGTTGGGTGGAATGGGGTGGGAGAAAGAAGAACAGAAACAACTACTAAAGCTTTGATGTTATACAGTGGAAATGAAGCTTTTCCCCAGATCCTGTCACACACACACACACACACACACACACACACACACACAGAGACTTGAGGGTAGAAGACTGGGATTTATGAGAGTATTCAGTCCAATGTGCCAATCAATACATACTCAGTGAATGAATGAGAAGGAAGAGGACCCAACCAGAAGAGTGACAAGGAAACTAGTGATAAGCTCTTAAACTTGGCTACTGAGATTACAGTGATTTCCAAAGAGTGTGGAAATCAGCATCATCGTAAAGGGCAATTTTTAGAGTCTACAGTACCCAATGTTCCTGAATAGCAGGATGCTCATCTTCTACCTTTCTGTTTTGCAGTTACCTTTGTTTTGGTAACACATTATCGGGTTCAATGGGTATTTGCTAAACTGCACTGATCTCAGGAAACTCAACCCTATCTGCCTCAGTGGGCACTTGGGAAGTGACTGGAGCTCCCTCTTCTCCACAGAGATGGTTGCCCTCCCCTGTTCTCTCAGAGATGGATGGGAAGCGTGACTGAAGAAAGATGCTCAGGGCAAAGACAGTCTTTTTCTGTTCCTTCCCTCTTTCTAATTAAAAGCAGGCGTACTGGAAGAGGAAGGAAAAGACAGAAAATTAATGACTTAACTGCAGATAATATTAATGAAACAAGATTTAAATTCCTTGACTCTGGCCTACATAACTACATTTCCTTTTTTGATTAGGTTTCTCACTTGAATGAGGAAACAGAGTGGACAGCATATCTCTGGGTATTAGTAGGACATTTAACAGGATCTCTGAACATTGTGATAGCAGAATTAGTGGATTTGTAGCCAGTCATATAAATGATGGTGCTTAGTGTCAACCAACCTACTGCAGTCTATGAAGGAGTATTGAGTATTGGAGCTCATTTATGCCCTACTGCTTATTGACTTGGATGAATATTGTGAAGACATGTTTATCAAATTTGTGGACAGCATAAAACTGCAAGGCATAGAAAAAATGCAGGATGGCACAATTAAGACATTTGCAAAAGCTCTTGACACTGGGATGGTAAAGTCAGAGTCAACCCTAACAGGATGGTATGCTAAGAGGTTAAGCATATGGGCCAATAAACTAGATGGTAAGCACAGGACTGGGAGATGTGGCTTACTAACAGCCACGGAAAGGAGTCAGGGAATGCACTTAGTCAGATAGACCTATCTGAAAGTGGAAGTTCAAGTCAAGGTTTTGCACTATGATGGCCCCCACCCAGAGCCCTGTACTTAACTGTACATTAATAATTTTGCTTTATTTTTTCTTAAAAGGGTATCCCACCCGCGGCAGAGCCTGGCAAGCTACCTGTGTCGTATTTGATATGCCAAAGACCAGTAACAATTATAGACCTCATTCCCATGACCTGATGGAATGGTTTGAGGCTCTTTATGTTCCTGGAGTGAGCAGATGCCCTTGGGCTACACTAGCATGTGACAGGATGTATGGAGATGTTACTGGTGCCCACTCCAGCAAATCGATGATCAACGGGAAGACAAGTGAAGAAGTGATTTTCTTAAAGGGCATCCCCTAACATATGCAAGTTATATTAGTTTCTCAAAGCCTACTTACTAACCCTGCACACTGACATTTTGCTGTGGATATTAATGGTCAAAAGTTATTTTGAGACTTATTTAATAGACAACTGTAATGAAAACCATACAAGTTTGACTCTCACAATCCTAAATAAACTCTCACAATCCTAAATAATGTCTGCAGTGTGGTGTGCACTCTGCCCCTTGGAGTTCTAGACAAAAGGAACAAAGGAAAACAAGTCATCTTGTTGGCTTCTTCTCTTCGGACTTAACTGCTAGATAGGTCCTTTAATCTTCTAAGACATTTTTTCTCTATAGATCACTACATTTTCTCCTGTGATAATGAAGTGTAGATAAATACCTCCAATTAACTCTTAGTATCCTGGCGCTGGCCTCAGAGACCCAGCTACCTGATAACAAGGCACTAAACCATGACCAGAGCTGAACCTAATTTCCCCATACCCTATTTGCCCCCAAGTGCATAGAGCAGCGATGAGGGAATGTAGAAACCTTAAATATCTTGTTTCATAAAACAAACAAAAATGAACAAACAAACAAAAAAAATCAGTGGGTAGAGCTGAAAAGAAGGAACAGAGTGGGAAATGGTAGCTTGGTGAAGGGGATCAGGTGGAAAAAGGACACAATTCCTTCCTTAAAAATCCAATGAAACAGGGGGCCAGAGCGATAGTCCAGTGGGTAAGGCGTTTGCCTTGCACGCGTCTGGCCCATGCCAGCCTGAGTTCGATCCCGGCATCCCATATGGTCCCCGAGCACTGCCAGGAGTAATTCCTGAGTGCAAAACCAGGAGTAACCCCTGAGCATCGCCGGGTGTGACCCAAAAAAGCAAAAATAAATAAGTAAATAAAAATTTTTTAAAAATCCAATGAAACAAAGAAGGAAAAGGCTTTTGACAGAGAAACTGGAAAATGTCCTCAGGAGCTAGTGATCTAACCATTCTCACATTTGAGGTAGAAAGGGTTAGCAAGTTACTGTTTGATCTGTAAGCTAAGATTTTGTAGTTGACCTCCAATTAAGAAGGCTTCCAAACCTGGAACTCAGAGTGTGTGCACAATTCTATTTCCCAGACCACTTATTTTTCAGCTGTTCTTGGGGGAGAAAAAGTATCATATTTGTCTTTCCCATATTATGTTCCTGGTATCTCTGGAGGGACCAATAATGTCTCGGGGTCTAGAGAAAAGGAATGAAAGTGAACACAAAATGGTCTGTATTTCCCTCTATTGCTGGGAATGATTCCCTCTATTGCTGAATCATTAGCTCCAAAAGTCTGTAATTAGGGCTGGGGAAAAATACAGGGGTTAGAGTGAAGGCATGTCCATACCCTGAGTTGACTCCCCAGCACCACATGACCTCCCAAGCACCACCAGGGTAACCTCAGTGGTGCAGGTACCTCAGGGCTTCAGCTGCACCCCACCCTTGGGTCCTACTACTGAACCTTTAGCCTGGTTGGCTTAAAGCTTTCAGGAGTGACCCCAGGACTCCCTGGACACAGTTTAGGAGGCCCAAACAACAGCGACCCATCCCACCCACCCTACAAAATAAGAGGCTGTAACCACTGGTCTCGACTAAGAGTTCAATCCATTTTGGACATGACATTATTTCTCCAAAACCCACAAATTAAAAATTGTAAATTTCTAGAGAAATAAGGAAAGAAGATAGATTTTAAAAATTAAACAAAACTTTAAACTGGAAAAGACGAAGTATTAAGATGGTGTGACGGCGTAGAATATCCTAAATTCCACCACAGGAATAAGAAATGAAGTGGAGCAGCAAGATATCAAATAAACATACAAACATTTCTTGCATTTCTATACACAGTAAATTAGAAGAAAGAGAAATCAAGAGAACAATCTCATTTATAAATCTTATCATAAAGATAAGATATCTGAAATGTAAGATTACTGAGGAGAAAGACTGGGAACACTGAAAGTTATTATTTTGTTAAAAGTTGCAAA
>JAJIBD010005276.1:70000-117584 GCA_021461705.1 Cryptotis parvus
GCTATCACACACCTGCCCTTGGGCACAGCAGAAACCTGGAAATACAATCTTGCAAGAGATTTATTTTATTTATTTTTTGCTTTTTGGGTCACACCTGGTGATTCTCAGGGCTTACTCCTGGCTCTGCACTCAGGAATTACTCCTGGCAGTGCTCAGGGGACCATGTGGGATGCTGGGGATCCAACCTGGGTCAGCCGTGTGCAAGGCAAATGCCCTACCCGCTGTGCTATTGCTCCAGCCCCTTGCAAGAGATTCTTTGCTCACAGAGGTGATGGCCCCATTTCAGAGTAAGAGAGAGTAAGACCCAGAGCTCCAGCCTGGGAATGTCAGAGCACCTGAATGAGGGTTCCCAGAGCTTTTACTTTGTACCCACAAAGGCAGAAAACATGCAGCCTGAGCTGTCTTACTGTTGGAGAAAGACAGGTCACAAGTCACGAGCTTTGGAAAATGACAGGTCCAAGGCCCTCCTTCATAAGAAGTGATGATCCCAGGACCTGCCTCCCTGCTGTAGGGAGTCAGAGCTATGGGTCTCAGGACCCAGGTGACACCCCTTCTAAAAGCTGGAGCACTGAACCTACATGAAAGGCTTTCAGTGTGGGACCCCCCAATGCCCATCCCTGGGGGCTGCTGCAGGCCCGTTCATGTCACCTAAGCTCCAAGAAGTACCTAGGTGAGCCACGGACTTGGGCTGTGGCTGTACAGCCTGTGTCGTGGTGCACAGTCCACAGAGGCCCCGATCTGGGGAGCAGTGCTGAGGCAGATGATACACAGTGAGATAGATGTCCCGCCATCCCCCAGCACCCCAAGGCCCAGAGGCTGTTCCTGGGAAGCTGGGAACCTCTCCCCAATTTTAAATAGTCACAGAAAGCCTTGTCTGCACTTCCCTCAACCTCACCATTAAGAAATCTGTTCTTGACAAAAGGTGAAGAAACTATGGTACATCTACACAATGGAATACTATGAAGCCACAGGGAAAAATGAAGTCATGAAACTCACTTATAATGGATGGACATGGAGAGTATCATGAGTGAAATGAGTCAGAAGGAGAGGGACAGACAGAATGATTACACTCATTTGTGGAATATAAAAAACATAGTATAAGACTAATACCCAAGGCCAGTAGAAACAAGGGCCAGCAAGACTGGTTCACGGTCGGAAGCGTACCACAAGTGGTTGTGGTGGCTGTAGGGGGAGCGGGCGTCAGTAAGGATAGAGAAGCGACCACTGTGAAATGATCACTCTGGACAAGAACTGAGTGCTGGAAGTAGGTAAAGTGGTATGCAAGATAACCTTTCAGTACCTGCATTGCAAACCATAATGCCAAAAGGAGAGAGAGAGAGAGAGAGAGAGAGAGAGAGAGAGAGAGAGAGAGAGAGTGCCTGCCATAGAGGCAGGCTGGGGGGAGTGGGTTGAGGCAGGAGGGAAACTGGGAACATTGGTCATGGAAAATGTCACATGTCCGCTAGTGAAGGATGTGTACTGGAACATTGTATGACTGAAACCCAATCAACAACTTTGTAACTGTGTCTCTCACAGTGATTCAATTTTAAAAAATTAACTAAAAATGATTTAAAAACTGTTCTCAGCTCATGGCAGGTCCACTCACTCACTCTGGGGGCAGCCCTGGACTGTCCCTGTGTCTGCAATAAACAAACCAAATCAAAGAGGAGTGGTATTTGGTAAAGAAAAGTTTCCCAGCCAGGTGAAATTTTAAAGCAGAAATAACCACATTAAAATCTTCAATCTGCTTTTACCAAATACCACTAACATAGTTACCACACTTCACAGGTCTCTTCCTTGAATAAGATCTCTATGAAAAGCACAAATAATCCAGCATAGGTTCAGGTACTTTGATCCTCAGAGTGCCTATATTCCTCCATCCCACCCTTTCTGAAGCCCTCTTTCTCAGATTATCCAAACGGCCCAAGTTCAAACACTGGAACCAGGCATTCAAAAAAGAGAAATCAAAAATAATTAGACTAGGAAAAGTAAGTACAGATCAAGGCAATTAAATCCTACCAGAAGTCCGAAAGATCTTTTTTGGACTATTCTTTCAGAAAACAGGAAACCTTGGTTTTCTTTTTGGGCTGTGTTATTTCAAGTTTCTCCATTATTTTTGCCATCTGGAAAACATTGACTATTCCAGTCCTCCTTCCATCTGTATAGCAGGTCCATTAAGAACGGTTCCAATTAATTCTACATGAGTGCTCTACATTCTTTTGCTGCTGAGCCACGGAACGAAAATACCATAGGATCACATGGATTTGCTCATTTCAAAGGAGGTGTGACATTCCCTTCCTTTCTGTCTCCCTGGAGCACTTTCAAAGTGCAGCCTCTGACTACAGCCATGACTACATGATTACAGCCACATGACTATATGACTACAGCCAACCCTTGTCAATCTGGGCATTCCCTCACAGTTGCTCACCTCTTGATCGGTGAAAATCTCGATGAAGTTCTGGAAGGAGAAAGAGCCGGACTGGAGAATGAGCTCGCCCGTGTTCTCAAAGCACTGGCCCGTCAGCACGAGCAGCTTGTGCCGGGCGGCGTCAGTGATCATTAAGCGCACCTGGAATAAAGCAGACGGAGCAGGACATGAGCCACCGGCCGCCTGGCAGCCCCAGAACCAGCCCTTGGAGTGTGATGTTTGTCACCCGTGAGGCTCTGCATCGTGGTTCATTCCCCCTGGAAAGGTGGACAGTGCTGACTGCGGTCTTGAGCTCACCCTGTGTGCCCTGTTCATTTTGGCTGCAACCAAGGCAGCAGTGGTCATTGACTTTCTCCCCTTGTCCCCCTATCTGTTTCAAAGCAGTCCCTTCAGCTGGCAGTCATGGGGTTCACAGCTGGGTCCCCAGCTGACACTTGTGCATATCACCCAGGCGGAGTCACAAGGTCCACTGAAGGACACACAGGTTTCCAAATGGGGTCCCAAACCAGCCCCTCTCTGCTAGGATCCCCTGTTTTCCCAAACCAGGGACCTAACACACAGTATCATGCGCCACCTCCAGTGCAATCAGCAAGGGGCCTCATGCTGAATAGAAACAAAGGCTCCCCTTGAATGGGCATCTTTTACACAGTCTCGTACATGGCTCGCGCTGCGGAATGCTGGGAACTCTCAGTGGCAGGGAGCCAACCTGGGCTGCCAATCTAAGTCAGCACTGAAGTATTCCTTCTGCACTCAATTCAGTCCACCCAAACTGGGTGCTGGCCACCTGGGTGGTCTCAGGGGAAGATGGACAAGTAGGTAGGCTTGTGACCCACAATCTGAACAAGGAATTCAGATTGCTCCCCCAATTCCCACAATCTGAACAAGGAATGCACCAAAGTAACCCGTTCTGACCCCATCTGATGCAACAGGGGACCTGGTTTCCTTAAACTTCTTATGCTTTCTGGTTCCATTCTTACAGCTGTTCCAGGTGCTCTGAATGTACAGCCACCATCTAACTTTATTCTGGTTTTACTGACTCTCTGTTTCAGTGAGTCACATTGAGAAGGGACAGTGCTAGCCACATCAGTGGCCTCACCTGTCTCTTCTGAATCACAGGGAGAGGAGATCACGAGCCACGTTAGTGGCCTCATCTTCCTCTGAGTCACAGGAAGGACAGTGCTAGCCACATCAGTGGCCTCATCTGTCTCTGAGTCACAGGAAGAGGGAGAACACTAGCCACATTAGTGGCCTCATCTGCCTCTGAGTCACAGGAAGGACAGTGCTAGCCACATCAGTGGCCTCATCTGTCTCTGAGTCACAGGAAGAGGGAGAACACTAGCCACATTAGTGGCCTCATCTGCCTCTGAGTCACAGGAAGGACAGTGCTAGCCACATCAGTGGCCTCATCTGCCTCTGAGTCACAGGAAGAGGGAGAACACTAGCCACATTAGTGTCCTCATCTGCCTCTGAGTCACAGGAAGGACAGTGCTAGCCACATTAGTGGCCTCATCTGCCTCTGAGTCACAGGGAGAGGGAGAGTTCTAGCCACATCAGTGGCCTCATCTGTCTCTGTGGGTCACGGTGTGGATCACGGAGAGTGCTAGCCACATTAGTGGTCTCATCTGCCTCAGTGAGTCACAGGAAGAGGGACAGTGCTAGCCACATCAGTGGCCTCATCTGCCTCTGAGTCACAGGGAGAGTGCTAGTCACAGGGAGAGTGCTAGCCACATCAGTGGCCTCACACTTATCCTGAAGAGATTGTCGAGGAGGTTCTGCTGATCTAAAGTCAGAAGAAATGATAGTTCATGGGAGCAAAACAAGCTGTCTAATAAGAGTCCAGTGTGAAAGCAATTCAAATGCCTGTCTTCTGATCAACAGATAGCAGCATGTGGCCCTCCTTGCAAGAGAACAGTATTCAGCCATTCAAAGGAATGAAGTGCTGATATATGTGAGAAATGTTATACTAAACTAAATAAGTCTTGATATATATGAGAAATGTTATATTAAACTAAGTAAGCCAGACACAGAGGAGCCTATTATATGATTCTATTATCTAAAATAGAGGCAAATAGAAGAATTCATAGAGGCAAAAAGTATGTTGGTTGTTGCCAGAGGTGGCGAGAGTAAAGAGCAACTGCAAATTGTAAATTATCTTGGAGGGAGGGGGAGAATGACGTACAGGTCTGGCATTTGGACAGTTGCATGACTTGGTGAATATAAAAATTCATGAGGGTCGGAGAGATAGCACAGGGGCTAGGGCACTTGCCTTGCTCAGAACTGACCCTCCTTCCTCCTCCCTCCCTCCCTCCCTCCCTCCTTTCCTCCTTCCCTCTTTCCCTCCCTCCCTCCTTTCCTTCCTTCTGCCTTCCTGCCTTCTTTCTCCTTTTTCTATTTTCTTTTTTAGCAAAACAAGCTTATTTAGGAAATAAAGGAAGAGAAAGAGAGAAACACATGCTCAAGAAGGAACATGGGCTTCTCCAGAGTGGGAAATAGCAACTGAGGACACATTCCAAATGGCTGTACGGGCATTTCTCCCAAATAGAGAAATGTGCACTAAATAAGAAAATTCCCATCTCGGGAAATACAGGCAAGTGGGTCAAGAATCTTATTAATATCATGATGTTAATAAGGACAAGAGTGAGCATTTGTATCCCATCATGCTCTGATCTAAGTAAGCACTTGCCATTTCTAAGCAGAACATTAAATGTAAGCACTGTAATGATCTCCATTTCACAGACAGGGAAACTGAGGCCAAGAGAGAGGAAATCTCTTGCTGGGGACCACCTGGCTAACCTAGCAGTTTCACAGACACCCCAGTTGTGCCCCCCACCCCAGAAGGTTCTAGATGGGGGTTGCGTGGAGATCCCAACCTGCTCCAAACAAGAGGTTCCTCTATGCCCCAAGGCTGGGCGCAGTCTTCATCTTCCCTGAGAGGTCCCAGTCAGACCTCATCCCACTGGCATGCCCCCATATGGAGCCCAGATTTCATAGCCCCTGGCTCTGATGGAGCACTACATGTCCAGCTGGTGCCCTTCTAGAATGGGGAGGTCCAGATGCAGAAAGCCTCCACACTGGGGATCAGAAAGCATCCCTCACCCCAAACTTCACTCTCCCCACTTACCCTCACTTGATCTAGACACCCCAAAGAGCTGGGGTGCCGTGGTGAGGCTTACCTCAGTGCTGACCGCCGTCCAGAAGGGTTGATCAGGACCACGGTTTCCTAAGACGTCACTCGGTGGTGAAGGATCTTTTGTCCTGCGGGCACAAAAACACAAACAAAAGAGGAGCCCTTTAGCTTTTCCAGATTAGAGCAGTCCGCACCAGCTGTGGAGACTGCAGGGGCAGAGATGCCCCTGAGGTGGGCCCGGCCCGCACCTGGACTGACTAAACACTCTTGGGAAACTTAGCCAGGCTGGGAAACAGGAGTAGGAGTTTCCAGGGCTCCTGGCCTCCTCCTCTGGTTTTCAGGGTCCGTCTCTCCCCAGGCAGCCTCTGAACATTAATGGCGGTTCCCATCTGAGACAGGGGTGGGTGCCAGGAAAACTCGACCAGGGCTCTTGACATTTCCTTTCTCATGGTAATTGGGGATGTTTCTCCCTATCAGCCTTTCTTCTGGTGAGAACGCTACAGAGATTAATTAGGAGCCTTATTGTAAAATGAATGACATTCAGAAACCCTGGCTAACAATTAGCCCTACAACCAGAATGGCTGTCTGAGGCGGGCTTACAGTCTGTTGGGGTATCCATTAATTAGTTCACTTGCTCAAAGAAAAGTGGGGAACCTGTGAGCAAATAAAAAAGTGGGGAACAACTCTCCCACTAGATGGGGTGGTCAAACTGCCCCCTAAGGACAGGTGAAGCTCAGAGGAAGAGAGCAAGGTTTTAGGATGAGGAGGGCTGTCTAAAACGTGCTTCCTGCCTGTGTATTCCTACAATTTTACATATTTTTATATGTGTAAGGGACACGCTATGACTAAAACCACCTCTAGTTGAAGTAGATGAAGACTTTGGTTGACCTGCTACAACAAAGGTTCTTCCTTCCTGGACGTAATTAATGGAAGTAATTAAGTTAATGCCGCTTGGAGCAGGTCATTTATGTTCTGCAAACTGGTGAGGGACAGAGAAGAGGGCTGTTGCGGGGGGTAGGTGTAAATATATCTGCTCTTTAGAAGTCACTAATACTTGGGGGATGAGAGGAAGTGGAATGGGACATGAAGCAGACAAATAACAAATGGGGGAAATGCAAGACAGAATGAACAAAAAGCAGCTTCCAGGGGAAATTGGGTGCTTTTTCAAAAATCATATATAGAATTACTATGTGACCCAACAATTTCACAACTAAAAAGACTAAAAGCAGGGAATCAAATAGTATTTAGAAGTCAATATTTATCGCAGCCTTCTTGCAACAGCCAAAATGGAGACTTAACCGAGTGTCCCTCTAGGGTTGAATAAACAAAACATGGTAATCACGCAATGAACTATTATCTTGTGATTAAAAGAAGAATGAAGTTTGTGTACTGCAAAATGGAAACACCCTCAAAAACCCACAGTAAGTGAATTAAGCCATAAAGAAATGGACATATATTATAATTTCACTTACATGAAATATCTTCAGTACATAATTTTACAAAGTCAGATTAGAACTAAACAAAAACCAGAGAGAGAGGGAATATTGAGCTATTGCTTACTGGGTACTGAGTTTCTGTTAGGAAGGATATAAATGTGATGGGTGATAGGGGTGATGGTCACATGATATCATACATGCCCGGTAGTGCACATTTAAAAACAGCAAAGCAGTGATATGATATCTATGTTTTTAAAACATTAAAATATCAATGATGTAATGTACAAACAATTTTGCATCATGTGTTTTAAAAAGGTTGAATTGTATGACATGGAAGTTGTACCTGCATTAAGAGGTTGGAAAGAGAGAACGTGATCTAGGTTACAGAATCAAGGACCTTTTATTCTTTCATATCCTCAGGGACCAGAAGCATTACAGAAAAAACATGTAGAAATGTAGAAATACTGCCCTTGCCATTAGCAAGTCCATTTCTTGTTGTCTTTTCTTTCCTTACAGTAAATATTTAGCAGTAAACTCCATAGGCAAATGAGGAAGAAATCCAAAATATATATCAAGGAGTTGGACATTGGTCTACACACTCCTCATAGATATGCATTTATTCCCCCAGAACCTGGGTGAGTGCTGTGATAGTTCCCTTTTCCTGTGGAGGAAAATAAAAATCTAAAGAAGAGAACTGATGGGCCCAATGTCACACAATTAGCAAATGGTCAGTCAGATCTGGACTCTGGTCAAGTCCTCTGCTTCACTGATCACTGGTGCAGTATCCAAGATCAGGATTTGGAAAAACAGATAAAGTATGCACACTGAATTCTAGGAGAAAAGTCCAGAGGAATGAAAACAGAGATGCGCTTAAAGCATAAAGAAGCCAGAAAGCATTAGGAGAAGGAAATAGAGAAAAACAACACAGAGCAAAGTGGGCAGAACACCTCCCCCAAAAGATGAAAATATAGAAGTTATTTCCAAATGCGTAAAAATGAGGAAACAGCAACACACAGTTGGAGCAGGCAAGTGGTTGAACCTCAAGAGAAAGAATTCCACCAAGCCATGAGAAAGAACGCCGCCCAATGCCTGATCCATCCCCAGCACCTGCAGCCCGAGTGTTGGTCCGCCCAGACTCTCAGATGCTCCCTGGTTCTTCTGACCATCCCTGGGAAATGACTGTTGTCATCACTTGCAAACAAGACTCACGCCATGTGACAGCAGCCGTTTACCTTGACTCCTTGCCAGCCAACTTCCAGGCTTGTTTACCCAGGAATTCAACTAAGGCCGCTCTTTTGTCCATCTTTGGAAATCCTGACAGCAGTGGCACAGACATGCACCAAGACTGCAGGGCTGCTCCTTTACAAAAGCCTTTTGATCGGCTTGGTCTTGCATGAAGGAGGGGATTGAAAGAGAAAGAAGCTTCCAGCGAGCATCACTGTTGACTCTTGGGACATTCTTGCCCCAGACAGAACCAGGGCTGGGGCCTGCTCAACAGCTGGCAAACCCAAGGCCAGTGGGACAGACTGGCCCTCTCCACCCCCAGCACCCAGGGTGGATGCCAGCTCTTCTGGTGGCAGGAGGCTCTGGGCTCGGCTGCTGGGCACTCACCAAGTGGCATATTTGGAGAATGTTTCACACTGGGAAACCGGCCAGGCATTCTGAGAGACAGGCTTCCCCCTCACTGGCAAAGGTCACATTCAGCACCTTAGAAAAGAAGTTCAGCAAAGCGAGAGGCCGGCCGCAGCCTCTCCAGCATGGCAGTCTCTGAAACAGCTCACAGGGAGGGCGCAAGGGGAAGCCCCCATGAATTGCTCCGTCTCCCCATGAAGGTCTCAGAGCAGTCATGGCAGGATCTCAACGTGGGAAGTATCACTGATTCATCCAGGAAGGAACAGGCTTGGAGAGCCCTTCCCCACCTCAAAATCTCAATGTCAGTGTGGAGGCTCAGCTGGGGGTATGGACAGATGGGGGAGACTGTCCTATGACAAAAGACTGCTCACTCCTCCCCCTCTCCCCATCTTAGATCAAAGGAGAACAGCGCAGTGTCTTCCTTTGAGAGGAGCACAGAGTCCCTTCAGCTATGGGACTTTTGTCTGTTCCCTCCCAAAGGCTGTGCTTGAAACTCCAATAACCTTATTCCTGGAACTCATTTTATTTTCTTTCTGAACATTTGACAGATTCATAAAATCTAGGTGTCTTAAGGTTGGACTGTTTCAGGAGGTTGGGTTTTACTACATCCAGCTGACATTAAAATCTCTCAAGGCAAAATGTTATTTTCCAGCTATTCCTTTATGTAGGAGGTTATAGGATCTCTTCTCTGCAAAGTTAGATATTCATCTACATGCATGCATGAACATGTGCACACTCTCTCCTGGTTTAAGAAGAGGCCAATCAAGGCTGAATTTGGAGACACTGCCTACCAAGGCAGACGTTAAATCCAAAGCATCCAACGCCATTGTGCTCAAATCTGCCCTACATGCATCTGACGAATCTCCCCATACAATCCCACTCTGTAGCCCAGAATTCAGTTACCTGGGAGACTATAACTTCTCTGCTGGTGCCAGAGCAATGCCCCTAGTTTTCTCCACCCATGAAGTCAGCTTCCTATTCAGTTTAGATCATGGGCTGGAGAGATAATACAGCAGGTCAGGCACTTACTTGCCTTGTATGGGGCTGGTGCTACTTTGACATGGTCACAAGCCCCACCAGGAGCGATCTCTGAACACAGAGCCAGGAGTAAGCCCTGAGCACAGCTGGGTGTGTTCCAAGTCTCCCCATCCCCGCCCCAAATAAAAACATCCCAGAGCAGACGAAGAGAATGTTGGGTCCCTGAGTCAATAAGGGGATGGAGAGCTCTAAACGCAGAGTAGTTGGCAACACTAAAATATCTGACGTCTTCAGGACAGTCACACTGTAACTCCCAGAGTTTCTTTGCCTGAATATTTATATCTAATTTTAGTCCATGATCATAAACCCAACACCTTTCTATAATGTCCTTTGCCAAAAAATAAATAAGGGAACTGGAGAGACATACAATAGGTAAGGATTAGCCTTGTATGCGGCCAACTTGAGTTTGAACCCCCATGGTCTCCTGAGCACTTCCAGGAGTGATTCCTGAGTGCAGAATGAGAAGCAAGCCCTGATCACCACAATGTAGGGCTCCAAATCACACCCCAAAACACACAGAAAATATCATTTAGAAGTAGAAACTAAAGAATAAATCTTCTGGATCTGTTCAGTAGAGGAGGAGCCTGAGCTATCACTGGATGAACAGGTAATCAGGATGGATTCTGGGTAGAAGGCACTGCCTCACCCCATGCCCACCCATCCGTGCACCTGGCTGCACCTGCTCCCACCTCGGGCTTACCCACACCCACTGAGCCTGCTGGCCTGGCTGGGGTAAGGAGTCAGGAGGATTCTTTGGAAAAAAGAATTCAATATTGTGATGAGTCACAAGAAAAAATATTCCTGTTGAAGAAGTTGACATTGCAGATCCTCAGAGACAGCACTCTGAGGATATACAGGGGGACATGCGGGTGACATACAGGGGGTCAGAGTAAAGCTTTGAGAGGTCAGAAAACGTCAAAAACGAGGCTGGAGCAATAGCCCAGCGGTGGGTGCACGGCCGGCCTCTGCCGGCCGGGTTCAATCCCCGGCATCCTATATGGTCCCCTGAGCACCGCCAGGAGTAGTTCCTGAGTGCAGAGCCAGGAGAAACCCCTGAGCATTGCCGGGTGACCCAAAAAGCAAAAAAAAAAAAAAAAGAAAAAAAAGAAAACGTCAAAAACATCCGCTGACTTGATATTAAAGCCTGTTTTCAGGCCCAGAGAGACAGAACAGTGGGCAAAGTGCTTGCTTTGCACAGGGATAACTCAAGCTCCATTCCCGAACTACATATGATCCCTGAACACTGCAAGAAATGATCCCTGAGCACAAAATCATGAGTAACCTCTGAGCACACTGGGTATCGCTCAACACACTGCAATCCCTGGAAAAATAACCCTGTTTTCATAGGAAGAAATAAAGCTTCTATATAAACAAATGAAGGAAGGAAAAGAAAGAAAGAAAGAAAGAAAGAAAGAAAGAAAGAAAGAAAGAAAGAAAGAAAGAAAGAAAGAAAGAAAGAAAGAAAGAAAGAAAGAAAAGAAAAGAAAAGAAAGAAAGAAAGAAAGAAGAGAGAGAAAGAGAGAGAGAGAAAAGAGAGAGAGAAAGAGAGAGAGAAAGAGAGAGAAAGAAAGAAAAGAAAGAAAGAAAGAAAGAAAGAAAGAAAGAAAGAAAGAAAGAAAGAAAGAAAGAAAGAAAGAAAGAAAGAAAGAAAGAAAGAAAGAAAGAAAGAAAGAAAGAAAAGAAAGAAAGAAAGAAAGAAAGAAAGAAAGAAAGAAAGAAAGGAAGGTGGGGAGCCCAAAGGAGGTGGGGACAAGCTGTGACCGGTCCCAGCAGTCAGACACAGAAACGTGGTACCTGTGGATCTCAGGGCCCTAAAACCCAGTGGTCTCTGATTCCTCACTAGGTAGGGTGGGTCCGCATACATCCGAATGAACTCACTGCCGCACTCAGGACTCTGCAAGCTAAACAGGACCAGGCTGGGGGCCAAGGGAAAGGGACTCAGGGAAAGTCAGCATAACCTCGCCAAGTGATCTTGTGCTTCCTGTGAACCAACCTTATCCAATGAAAACCTATTCTGGGAGAATACACAAAAGAGGGGGTCATCTTTCTCCTCATCAGGGTGCAGAACATGGACACAGCAGTAAAACCTACCCGGGTACACACTGTAGTTCTCATGCAAAGGGAAAGGCTGCTTCCACCATGAAGAGAAGCCTGGTTCCTGTGGCCCTTTTTGTTCATTACCACAATCAGGGGAGACTGACTTCCAGTCTTCTTATCAAATATCTATGAACTATCTCACCCTGACACGCATGTGGAATCCATCACCCACCCTGTCCTGGGTAACCCTGACCTTGCACATTCCCTCTGCAGCTGCAAGTACAGATCCCCGTTTAAGTATAACCAAAGCTTTGATGGAGCTCAGCCTTTCAGGTGCAAAGTCTGTTGGAACCGCTAATATAATAAAGCTGGTCCTCTCCCCATCTCCCCAAATCCCACCTGGTTCCTGAGAAGGAGAAAACATCGCAACACTCAGAACATTCTGTGCTCAGTGTTTCCTTGTTTAACCTGCAATGCTTCCCCCAAAAAAAAGGGGGAGCAAATACTTTGATCTTCTCTTCACCCACCAAAGACTGGAGCTCAAATACCTTATCCAAGGCCTCACCAGCAGTGCGGGGAGCAGGGTGAGGGCCCATGCAGCTGCTCACTTGGCCACACACAGCCAACGCTCTGCCATTTGTCCCCCTCTGCTCCAGATCAAATCTTGTCCCAAATTAAGGTTTTCAATCTGTGATGCCCAGAATTCCCTGTGACACCTCGGGTGGCCAAGGCTGCTGAGTCACTGCCCTCAGTGGGCACTCAGCCTCCCACACAGTCCCGAGGTTCTGGTTTCTGTGCAGCCACCAGGGTCCAGCTCACTCCTAGCTTTCTCCTAAGATTCCTATCACCAGATGGATAGGAAATGGGTTTGCTTTTCTGCCGGAATCATTTTGTTTCTGAGGATGCTTCATCTCTAGGGCATGTGCCAGCACATCTGTCTGTCTGTCTGCCTGCCTGCCAGCCTCTCTCTCTTTCTCTTTCTCTCTCTCTTTCTCTCCTTTCTCTCTAAAGTGTTTGCTTTACTAAGAGAATGACAACTCAAATTCCCTTCTCAAGTTCAGGACACGTCACAAACAACGTATTCCCATTTTTTTTCTGGGCAGGGGGTTTGGCTGTTGGTTTACTTTGTCGTGAGTCTGCAAAGCTTTCTACTCTAAGCATCTGCTGGGGTCTGCCACCTTCCGCTTTCCCTGGCCTTTAGATGCCTGCAGCCATCTTCCACTGTTCTCTCCTGATTTAAGCAAGTTCTCTATAAACAGATGGAAAATTGGTCTTGGGGTCCAACATGAGGCATAGCTACAGTCAAGGCTTTTTACCACCTTCTTTTTGTCCCTTCTCTTTCTTCCGAAAATCCAGAAGGACTCTCTGGGTTTTGGAAAATTGAAAGAGATTGGCCCAGGTGTATATTTTGTTTTTATTTTTTTGCTTTTTGAGCCACGCCCGGCAATGCTCAGGAGTTACTCTGGCTCTTCACTCAGGAATTACTCCTGGTGGTGCTCGGGGGACCATATGGCATGCTGGGTATCAAACCCAGGTTGGCCGCATGCAAGGCAAATACCCTACCTGCTGTGCTATCGCTCTGGCCCCAGGTGTGTATTTTGGAGGAGGCCAAGATGAACACTTCTGCATCAATAAGGGCCCAGACTCCAGCCAAAGATTGCACAGTAAGACCCATTTCGACCTCTAGCCTCCTTGGTCATCATGGTCACATTTAATTACATACTCCCATGCCGTTTCCTTGCCACTTTCTGTACCCACAATATAAGTTCTTTGTATATTTCTCAACTGCACATGCTCACCATTCTCCCTCGTGAATATGCATGAGCTTCCTGAAAAACTACTAGAATATGTAAAGCCTCGTGCGTCACTCTCTCTCTTTACTGGGCATGAAACCAGACTACTGACTCCCTCTCTTTGAAGCTGTTCTCAGCCTCTGCTGGTGAATGTCCTCAATTTAACTTGTTTTACTGACAATAAGGCCCCTTTATCCTATTCAGTTGTTGCAGTGCTTCTTCTAGGAAGACCCTCCAGTAGCAGAAAGTGCCTCCTTCTGCATTTCACGAGATCTCCTGGGAAGCAGAGAGTGTAAGGAAATGAGAGCTGGTGATGATGTGTTTGATTCTTTCACGGGTCACCCTCCTTCTTTATCTTCTCTTTGGATTTTTCTTCTACCAATCCCATTCTCAGTACTTCTGTCTGCCAAAAAGCAACTCCCTCAAGTAACTTAGGTAGTTCTATCTGAAGGAAGGGCTAAAATGACAGCATCCCTGCCTTTTCTTGGAGATCCAGCTCACAATTTATGAAATCTTGTTATTATATTCATATGATCTCATCAGTGCATTGCAAAGACCAGCGGTTCTATTTCTCCATTTTCACAGATGCAGTGGCAGCGGATGAAGTGGGCTGTTTACTGGGCTGTCAACCTTGTCGAGCATCACAGAGAGAACATAGTCTGTGTAATGAGCTTTGATATCTAGAACAAAATTTAATTTCTGATTGCCCACCTCCACCTTTGTACTGCTCCTCAAAGCTTCTCAGATCTTTTTAGAAGTTTGCAAGGTCCAAATCCTTACTTTTTTAAAACTAAGATTTATCTGAGACACAATTTCCTTTGGGATATTGTAGAATGCTACTGGATTTGGGAGGTATGTTTGGAATCTATTTTTATTCTCAGGGACACTTGTCCTGTACCAGGGATGCTCCAAGTATTAGGTTAAAGCAATGATATTGCCCCGAGTCCCTATTTTTTGCCTCCAAATTACACTTTCCTAGGTTTCAACAACTAGGCCTAACTTTCTTTTTTTTAAATATATTTTATTATACCACAATGAGATAAACAATTACAAGAATGTTCATGTTTGGGTTTCGGTTATACAGTGTTCCAGCACCCATCCCTCCACCAGTGCCCATTTCCCACCACCAATGTCCCCGATTCCCTCCCCTCCCCTAGCCTGCCTCCATGGCAGGCTCTTTATCTCTTTTTTCTTTCTCTCTTTCTCTCTCTCTTTCTCTCTTCCTTCTCTCACATATTGTGGATTGTAATATATATATACATATATATATATATACTTAGAGGTTATCATGTGTATTTTTTTGCCTGTATTTAATGCTAAGTTCTATGTGGTAATAGCACTTTCGACAATTATTGGCACACTGTTCCCTTCTCTGTCTTACCTAACCTCTGCTCCCACATGTTTGTGATAATTTCCACCTTTGACAAGACCTCCTGATCCACCTTTCACCTGACCTTGGATATTGGTATCATAATACATACATATATATATGTATATACATATATATATATG
This sequence comes from Cryptotis parvus, assembly GCA_021461705.1. Taxonomy (NCBI): domain Eukaryota; kingdom Metazoa; phylum Chordata; class Mammalia; order Eulipotyphla; family Soricidae; genus Cryptotis; species Cryptotis parvus. The sequence goes on from JAJIBD010005276.1 coordinate 85,004, forward strand.
TATATATGTCATGCAAATAAATGCAGTCATTCTATATCTGTCTCTTTCCTTCCAGCTAATTTCACTCAACATGATCCTCTCCACCTGCTACAGAGGCAGGCTAGGGGAGGGAATCGGAGACATTGGTGGTGGGAAATGGGCACTGGTGGAGGGATGGGTGCTGGAACACTGTCTGGCCAAAATCCAAACATGAACATTTTTATAATTGTTAAAAAATATTGAAAACAAAACAAAACAAAGAAACACGATCCTCTCCATGTCCATCCATTTATAGGCAAATTTCATAACTGCTGCATAGTATTCCATTGTGTAGATGTACCAAAGTTTCTTTATCCAGTCATCAATTCTCAGGCACTCTGGTTGTTTCCAGATTCTGGCTATTGTGAATAATGCTGCTATGAACATACAAGTAGGGATGGTGTTTCTGCTGTGTGTTTTTGGCTTCCCAGGATATATTCCCAGGAGTGGTATGGCTGGGTCAAATGGGAGTTCAATTTCTAGTCTTTGGAGGAATGTCATATAGTTTTCCAAAAAGGCTGTATCATTCGACATCCCACCAACAATGGACAAGAATCTCCTTTTCCCTGCATCCATGCCAGCATTTGTTGTACTTGCTCTTTTGGATATGTGCCAGTCTCTGTGGTGTGCAATGACATCTCATTGTTGTTTTGATTTGCATCTCTCTGATAACTAATGATGATGAGCATATGTCATATGTCTTTTGGCCATGCGAACTTCTTCCTTGTCGAAATTTCTGTTCATTTCTTCTCCCAATTTTTTGATGGGGTTGACTGTTTTCTTCTTGTAAAGTTCTACCAGTGCATAATATATCCTGGATATTAACCCCTTATCAGATGGGTATTGGGTGAATATTCTTTCCCATTCTAGGTCTAACTTTCTTAAGATCAGAGTAGGATTCATAGAATGGTTCTAACATGACAGGTTTTCAGTGCCTTTGGAAGAGATAATTTAATTCTGTGGTGCACACTCATATGCTCTAGACAGCCATACTCCTGACCTCAGTGCTCCCAACATCTTTAGTGATGCTAACCAGGGTGCCTGGCTTCAACTGTGGTACCCACTCAGACCTGGCTGTGCACTGGGCAAGCTTGTGGGCCATGAGGGCAACTGCAGAGTTCTGCATGCAAGACAGAGGAGCCTGTAGAACTGTGCCATTCCCTCAGGTTCCCCCCAAAAGGCCACGACTGGGAGGGGGTGGCAAAAGCCAGAAAAAAAGCCAGTGAAGGTGATAGAGCCAAGGCACGAGGCACACCACCCCTTCGTGAACCCAGTCAGCCTACGGCTGTTGTCCTGATTTTCAGCTTAAACAGCCTTTGCCACAGCAGAGAACCAGAGCAGAATATTCTAGAGATTAAACAATGCCATAACCACTCAGACCTGCCCTTCAGATCTAGCACAGCCACCCATAAGCAGATCCAGCTCTGGCATGTCACTTGGTCTGTGGTCAATGTTCTCTCTCCCGTCTGTAAGCCTCTGCCTGATGAAGGAATGTAAGACAGCTCAGTCCCATGAGGGGGTAAATAGCCACATAAGAGCCCAGGGACAGGCACTGGCCAGGACTCTGCATTTCTGCCATCTCCCCAGGTGACTCGGCCCTGTGGCCCCTTCTTGATGGCATAGAAGTGAAATTGAGGAAGACACTATGGATTGGAATGGGTACAAGAAGCAGCTTTATTTAAACTTACTCATGCTGCTTTTACGTGTCATTGTCCTGAGGTCTAAGCTCTGCTGGAGTTATTTCCCCCAGGCAAGCGAGAGCTCATTAAAGGCTCGGGACTTTTTTTTTCAGTCATTATTGATCCTTGAAATCATTTGATAGTTTTATCTGACATTTAATTTGCCATCAAACGCCTGCCATTGATCAAATGCAGAAAAAAAAAGGCTGTTCTTTCACCCCTTTTTCTTTAACAGTTCAGAGTCAAATCATCACATGAGTCACTCTCCAAACCAGCCACCTTCAAATTGAAATTCAAATTAGTGTTTCTGGTATTTTGGCAATTGAGAAGAAAGAGAAAAGACAGGTGATACAGTAAATATTCAACAGTATTTCTGTAATTACAATCCCTGGATGCCCTTAGCCCTGGAGCAGGGAGAGGGAGAGTTAATGTTCTCAGTGAAGTCAGGTTGGAGGACAGCAATGGACGTGGCCACCTGCCTGGGGAGGGTCTTCCACAACTCAATGTCCCAAGCCGGTGCGTTGAGGCGAACTGATCTTAGATGAACCAGTTTACCTGCTCCCACTTCCACCCCCATAACAAGCAGTGTGAAGGTGGACATTCAGGTCCTATGACCCTGGATAAGGGCTTGAGGGACCATATATGCTTGATATCAAATAGGCTCAGCCTCATGCAAGGTGAGTGCCTCACCTGCTGTACTATCACACTCTCCCCTAGGGAATCTTTTCTGAAGGTAGAAAGTAGAACACTTGTGGCAGCCCAGATTATGGGTTGAGTGAGGAAGATCACAGGCTGGTGTGTATAGTGACTGTCAGAGACCACACAAGTGTCTGTGGTACTTCCCAGCTCTCTCCCCAATCCTGTTTTTAACGTAGAAGTTTATCAGATGTAGAGACAGGAACAATGATTACTGCAAATCACAACCCACACTGAAGAAAGGGACCCCTCATTTCCTCCTGACCCCACCTGCCGGCAGCTGCCCCATAAGCTTGACCTTTGCGAGCAGAGGTTCCAGGACCGATTATCAGGCTCTTTCCCTCTTTCGGGGTTATGCTGAGTCAGGCACATATACTGCGGGACGCAGTTTCCTCGCTGCAACAAGAGATTTCAGCTGAATGCATCTGTGGAGAATTTCCTCTCCTTACAACTTTAGGTTTTTCAAAAAGCATCTTTTCTCAGACCTAGGGAAGCAGGGAGTGGGTAGAAGCCAGTGCACACCTTCCCTGACTAGTGGGAAGGGTCACATCCTAGTAAATGCACCATAAATTAAGTCATCATACACCATCCTATGTCAGCGTGCATTGAATATATCAAAGTGAGTGGACAACAGTAAGTTTACTTTACATGTGCTAGACCTTCTTGTACTTTAGCTCCAGAGTGCCCTGCCCTGCTCAGCTGTCATTTACCAACTAGAGGCACCTGTCTCATTCCTTCCTCTGCTAGTAGCTTTCCCAGTCGTCACACAGCCCTGCCAGCTTTGCAAGCTCAAAACAGTGAAAGAGGATTAGATTCAGTTTTGGACTCCTTCCAGCTAGAGCTGCTTAGGGCTTGCATTTCTCGTTCTACCTTATTAGAGAACATTTATGAAGTCCAGTCTCTGTTGGATTTCTTTGTGGGGATTTGCTGGGCATCCCATGATAACAAGGGCTTGTTGCTACAAACAAATAAAGGGAGTTTAGGGCTGTGGTCTTAAGGAGCCTGGGAGCAGAGAGAGCAACACTATTGGGTGCTCTGAAGTGACTTCTCAGGAAAAAGCACAGCCAGCAATCGCTGCACTGCCATGCTGAATCTTTGGGGGTTAAAATCATGTGCATTTTACCGTGGGTCCCCCTCATCCTTCCTGCACTTTCCCCTCATCCATCCTGCATGCAATTTACCCTCTGGCTACCAAATCTGGCCACCTGGGTCTCAACACATGCTGGGCACCTGTGCTGGACACTTGTCCTTACCTGCTTACTAGTTTGCTTCTCTTCATTACTGCTCCCTCCACCCCCAGCCACACCACATGGTCAGTGCTGAGACTCACTCCCAAGAAACCAGGATTCGAGAGGGGACCTGAGGCCTCCTGCAGGAAGCTGCGGGTGACTTGTCCAGATTCATCACTGCAAATAAAACCTTTCTTCACAGAGACTATTTGGCGGTCTCAAAGGTTCAGTAATATTGATTAAGTAATGACTGCAGAATACCTTTTATTTTAAAAGGCTATAAGAATGAGGCAGACAGGAAGTGAGATTGATTTAGATTAAAGTTATAGTCAGATATTTTCAGATAGCTGCATAACTATATGCCCTCACAAGGTTTGAATTCTACTCACTTAAAAAGTCTTGAGAACAGCTTGTTTAAAACTGGTACCTGGGAGGCAGGAGTGATAACATAGTGAGCAGGGTGCTTACATTGCACATAGCTGACCTGGGTTCAATCCCCAGCCCCTCCCCCATATAATCTTCCAAGCCCACTAAGTGTGAACCTTGAGCATAGAGCCAGGAGTAAACCCTGGGTATGGATCCTAAAACAACAGCAACAACTAAAAACCCCAGTACCTGGCCCAGGGGGTGGGACAGCACAGAGGTGCAGAGTGCCTGCCCTGTGTATGGTCACATGCTCAAATCCCAGTGCCCTACAAGGGTTGAACTCAATCCTGGCAGCTCAGCTATCCCACATTCTACAAGCAATTTCTAGCCAGACTGACCCAAATATGTGTGGGTGTGGCCTCCTCAGTGGGCACTGTAACTGCCCACTGTTACAGCAAACACCACAGTTAATGTGAGAGTGAGCCCTGGTGAACACATGAGGGAAAGCTCTGGTGAGCACCAACCCCAGCAGCGTCTGAACTCAATGAATGAGCCCCACAGCTGGGTGTGGGTGAGCCCTGGACATCACAACAGAAGCCAGGAGACAGGATGGTAGCTAGGGCACAGGACTAGCATGTGACCAAACTGGATCTGATTCCTGGTACCGCATGGCTCACTGAGCTTCACTGGTGCACCCCTGGAGGTATTGGGGTGGCCTGGTATTGGATAGCATTTGTCTCCTCAGTCCTTGCACTGAGCCGCGGGCCCCACTGACCACCCTAACCCTAACCCTAACCCTAACCCTAACCCTAACCCTAACCCTAACCCTAACCCAAACTCCTGAGTGGTGCTGGAGAAGCCATTGAGCTATCTACCGAGCAGCCTGGGATTCTTGTGAGTGGAGACACCAAAATCAAAACAAGAAGTAGTGAGTTCAGGATCCCAACTCTCTGGACTAAGGCAAGACTCGCTCAGTCTGTCTAGTCATAATAGGCATGGATGGGTAGGAGAGGTCAGGACTAGGGAATCTGGTTAAATCCCAGTGATCATTTGAAATCTTACCTCCAAGAGCAGTGGCTAGTGTGATTATGGAAATGGCTGGGGGTCACAGGGAGGGAGGGCACAGTAAGGTACACGTCAAAGGTGGGGATGTGAGTCAGGTAACTTCTTTGATCTGATCATGCCCGGATTCATGTAGCCTCTCTAGGATGCCTCACTGGCTGGAAGGCAGGAAAGTGACAGTTCTGGTCCATGAGTGTGGCCAGAGAACAAAGGAAAGCCAAATGGACAAAGAGCAATGGGACTATAGCCCCTGAGGCAGCTACAGAGCCCAAGTGACAGATGACAGAGTAGCAGACCTCAGACAAAGAGGACAGCAAAGGACACAGTGGGTCAGAGCAGTAGAGGACAGTAACAGCGCATAGGAAGCAAAGATAAGAACTGGATATCAGAAAGAGTCTTAGGTCGACTTATGCTGTGCAAGAAAGAAACTCAAATATCCCAAATGTTGCTTTATACAAATTTTATGTAAAGAACACTAGGAACCACTCAGGAGCTTAGCCAGTTCTGCTGATCACTCCCAGGTCAGTTTTGCTTTTCCTAAAATAATGGCATGGCAGGGGTGGAGTGATAGTACAGTGGGTGGACACTTGCCTTGCATGCTTCTGACCTGGATTTGATCTCCTGCATCCCATATGATTCCCTGAGCTCACCAGGAGTAATTTCTGAGCACAGAGCCAGGAGAAAGCCCTGAGCACTACAACGTGTGGCAAAAAAAAATAATAAATAATAGAATGGGACAAAGATTCCATAATGACTTGTGGCAAGCCAGTCACACAGGATGTTCTGGTCTCGGAGGTAGAATATTTCAGAGGATATATTCTCCACTATCTGAGAACTAAAGAGAGTCCCTCCAAGTTTTTCTGATGTCTATTTATCTGAAGAATCAGACTCAGCCTGGCTCTTGCCACAGCCCACAGGAAGTGATATGTTCTAGAATAAGAGTCCCTCACCAGCGACATAACTGAGGAAACCTCAGAATGTTGTCACTGGAACATTTGTAAACCCATCTTAAGTTTAAACAGCGTAATCAGCCAGGCTATCCCAGCCTACACTCAATTCCTAGACAATAGTCATCGTGGCAGAAATAACTGCAACTATTTCTAGCCTGGCAAAGCAAATAGAAGCTCAAAGAAAAGCATCATTTGTAGTAGAAGACCTAATACAATAGCTCTTGATTAAGATGTTATTTGACTTTTCAGAGTCTTTTCAAAAATAGCTGGGAAGAGGATGTAGGAAGTTTTTGTTTGCTGATAGAGTATTTTTAGTTTCCTACATACAACTGGCCACCAACCCCTTTTCTGTCCCTCACCGAGAGTAACTCCTTCCCTCCTGCTGCTCTATTCTAACTGAGCCTCAATATGAAATGGAAATATCAAGCTCAAAAACGCATTCTTCTCATTAACAAAGCAACTAGAAGAAAATATAAATATATGGGACTACATGAAACTGAAGAGCTTCTGCACCTCGAAAGAAACAGTGACCAAGATAGAAAGACAGTCCACAGAATGGGAAAGAATATTCACCCAATACCCATCTGATAAGGGGTTAATATCCAGGATATATCAGGCACTGGTACAGCTATATAAGAAAAAAACAGCCAACCCCATTAGAAAATGGGGAGAAGAGATGAACAGAAACTTTGACAAGGAAGAAATCCGAATGGCCAAAAGGCATATGAAAAAATGCTCATCATCACTAATCATCAGAGAGATGCAAATCAAAACAACAATGAGATATCACCTCACACCACAGAGAATGGCCCATATCCAAAAGGGTAAAAGCAACAAGTGCTGGCGTGGATGTGGGGAAAAGGGGACTCTCATACACTGTTGGTGGGAATGTCGACTTGTACAACCTTTCTGGAAAACAATATGGACATTCCTCCAAAGACTAGAAATTGAGCTCCCTTTTGACCCAGCCATACCGCTCCTGGGAATATACCCTGGAAAGCCAACAACACACAGCGAAAACACAATCCACACTTTTATTTTCATAGCAGCACTATTCACAATAGCCAGAACCTGGAAACAACCAGTATGCCCGAGAACTGATGACTGGATAAAGAAACTGTGGTACATCTACACAATGGAATACTATGCAGCTGTCAGAAAAAATGAAGTTATGAAATTTTCCTATAAATGGATGGACATGGAGAGAATCATGTTGAGTGAAATTAGTCAGAAGGAAAGAGAGAGACATAGAATGACTGCATTTATTTGCATGACATAAATATACCAGGTGATCTTACCAAAAGTGGAAATTACCACAAGCGCATGGGAGTCAGAGGTTTGATTAGATAGAGAAGGGAACATGTGTGAATAAATGTCTAAAGATCTGATACCAACATAGAACTGAGCATTAAATACAGACAAAAATGCAAATGATGGCTTCTAAGTGTACGTAGTGCAACCCACAATGTGTGGGAGAAGGAGGAGAGAGAGAGAGGAGAGAGAGGGGAGATAAAGAACCTGCCATTTAGGCAGGATGTGGGAGGAGGGAGGGAATTGGGGACATGGGTGGTGGTTGAGGGGCACTGGTGGAGGGCGGGGTGCTGGAACACTTTGTGACCGAAACCCCCAAGCGTGAACAACGTTGTAATTGTATATCTCACGGTGGTATAATAAAATGTTAAAAAAAAATACATTCTTCTCTCTCTATATTCAGATCTATATATTCAGATCAGTCACTGAATTTTGGTTCTAGACAATAGCACGAAAGGGATAAAAAGTCAGCAGGGGTGTAATTCTGGGGGAGCTATGACCAGGTGGCACATGATTTCAACATATATAGAGACTATATGTGACCCACTGTTCAAGGACAAACAATCACAAGGAAGACCTGGATCCCACACCATTTTTAGAACACTTTCCTCTTAAAAGTGAACTTGGATTTTCATAAAAGTTCCTTCCTTTATTACCATCATTCATTGCCTAGAGGCTCTATCTAAAATCCATCAATGGCAGCTGTTAATAACCATTAGTCTAGACAGCACTTCTTCCTTCAGGGCAGAAACAAAAATCACTGATATAATGGTGTTATCAACGATTGAAAAAAATAGGTGCATTTAGATCAAATAATTTCAATAGCCAGCCTTACTAGGAGTAGGCCTAACAATGCTTGCCAGCCCACATGAAGTAGGTGCCCAGTGATCCTTCTCAGCCTATGTTAACAAAGCCCGTGCCTTGCCTTTTCAGGAGGTTATGGACCAAGGCACAGAAAATCATTGCTGCTTTTAGGGATTCCTAAGAAATAATCCCAAATACAGGCACAGTAAAGGGCAGTACAATTGTTTTGACTAATTCTTTAGCATCATTGTTCAAGGAATGATATAGTTAGTTGGATCAAAGACAGATTTTATTTTGGTCTTGTCAGCATAAGGCTCTGTCTCTTCTAGAAACATAAAAAGATGCTGTGGAGACAGGAAGGCCTGAATTCAAAATCATCGTTGTTCCTTCAACTGATTTAGTCTCTCTGGCTCTCAGTCACTGGTAAATAAAAATAACAGGACACACATCTCAGAGGCTGGAATGAGAATTCCACAAGGTTCTGTTCATAAGGAGGCTGGTATCAACACATGGATGTTACAATATACTAATTAGAACTAGGAAAACTTCCTATATGCCTAACTTATAACAACGAACCCTTGCAAATTCAATTAAATCAGGGAGGAAACAATTAGAGCTGGTGTTTCGGGCCTGCTTTCTGCATGAGAGCACTGCTGAAAGTGCTTTCTACAGACATGTCTTTTGCAACTGTCACTTTTCATAGGCACAGCAGCTCCAGGAAAAGCTTCATAGATATGCTTCTTTGGCATGCTCCATCAGTGGGTGGCCTTGAACCTGAGCATGGAGATACCACCATCTTTTCCACTGTCAGAAACTCAAATCAATCAATCCTTTTAGGTTCTGCTGCTGTCTTTGTCCTGGTCCCTCTGTCCACCTCCCTGTATGCAATCAAAGGGCCCCTCCCTGGGTAGTGAGTCCCCACATGGCCCTCCCTGGGCAGTCAGTCTCCTCACATCCCCCTCACACAGTAGCCCAGCTCTATCTTGTCTCTTGGCTCTGATTGTCTGAGACCTCACAGCTGCAGCTGTTGACCTGTGTTTTGCTGCTATTTGCATTTCAAATAAGTTCATAAAGCAGCGAGTTAAATCATAAATTGGAGATCCGTGTTTAAAACAACACTAACAAAGGCCTTTGATTAACCCACAGTTCCACAGAAAAGGGACTCCATGAATGCCGAGCAGAGTGGGCAGCTTCTACACAGGCAAGGCCTCTTGGCTGATTCTCTCGGGACTTCTACAAACATGCCTCTCCCCACCCAAATTGAAAAATCATATATTTGGGTGGGAAAACTAGGTCAAGACACAGAGATGTCTGCCACATGATTACAACGAAAGCCAGTGTCTCTCTGTCAGCTTCACATGCTCTCTCTGAGCGCTGACTGATGGTGGTGGGCCCTGGGTCTCCAGAAGGGTAAACAGAGGGCACTTTTAATCCATTGCTCCCAACAGATAAACCTGCACCAATTAGAAGCTGGCAAAACCCAAGTTCTGATTTAGGATGTGCCAGCCCTCAGTCATGAGGTCTCCCTAGGTCTCAGTTTCCCCATCCAGCTATTGAAGGCAGAGCTCCCTTGTCTGAATACTGGGGGAAGGAAGGGAGGGAGCAGGGTTTGGCTGCACTCAGCATCCCTGCTCTGCCACTCAGAGGCACTTCGAGGACTTTGATCTTGCTCCATATTACTGCTTCTGTTGAAACCATTTCCTCTATTAAACACGGAACTGCAAAGCACCTCTGAAACCCAGAGGAACATGTCTGATCCTAAATCTTACCACAACTGGGTTTCCTGGCATACAAAATGGGAACAATAATAATTCTTATCACCAGGATTGGTCCCCAAGATTTAAAAGTCATCTTTGAGGGCCGTGTTAGAACGTGCTGTGCAGTGAGGTCAGCCTTGAGACTGAAGCTCACTCTTTAGGGTCAAAAATGGGCAATATCCTTTTTTTTTTTTCCATGTCTAGGCATCTCTGTCCCGTTGACCCTTTCTTTGATCCCTCTGTGAGGACATTTTGTTTTTATGATCTGGCTTAGCTGATCAATGAGCAGGTTACCAATTATTCATAAAAGTTTCGGGGCGGGGATACTGGTGGGAGGGTGCCGTGGGCCATGAGTGACCCCTGGTGGTGTTCAGGAGACCATATGTGAAGGCAAGTGCCTAACTCCCTGTACTATCTCTATGTCCTCACATAAGATTTTACCATGTCCTGCCTTCTCTTGTCTCCTCAATTGCTCACCTCCCTACTTTTGACTACATGTAAATGTCTCATTTAGCCAGACACATTCTATTAGAAGTTGAGTGCTTGAGAGGGGACTTGAGAGAGGGATGCTGGGAGGCATGGAAAGGTCGAGGCCACTGCCAGGTTTGGCCATTCCCTGAGAAGGAAAATCAGCATTTCACAAGCAGAGCAAATTAGAAGCAGAGATGGAGAGGAGAGGTATAAGCCCAAGGAGCCAGGTGTGCATTGGAGAGGACCCTCCATCTGCCTCCCGGCTCTATGAAATGTCCCGCTTAAGATTGAACATGAAACAGTGAAAGAAAGAAGTGACGGGGGAGGTTTCAGCCACCGAGCTGCTGCTGTCCACACTCCAGGGCTCTGTGATGTTGTCCTGCTTGTACCATTTATTCCCATCCTCCAGGAGACCGAACATTCTGTCCTTTTCATTAGCATTTAATCCATGACATACTTTCACTGTCACGATAACTTTCTGAAACTTCCAATGGCAGTCAAATAAAACGACGATGTCTGATTTGAAACCAACATACATCCATTAATTCATAATCTCAGATGCCGCTTCTGTGAGATCAGAGCATTGCTAAAGAACTATGCATAGCAGGGGGCCAGAGAGACAGTACAGTGGTTAGGGTACTTGCTTTGTATGCAGCTGACCGAGTCATCCCTGTGCCCCATAGCATTCCCTGAGTTCCACCAGGAGTCATTTTTGAGTGCAAAGCCAGGGGAAAGCCCAGTATTGCACAGTGTAGCCCCAAAACAAAACAAAAAAGAGCCATCCATGCTTGTCAGTGTCCTCAGGACTAAAACCAAGCTCCTCATCCCACACTATCAGCCCTTTCACACAATGATTCCTTACAATATTTGAGGGAGCAAGACTGCCATGTTAGAAGGGTCTAACGATCTTGTCACGGGGCCAAATTTTGTTCATAAACCACTATGGAATAATAGATGAGGTCAAGAATAGTCAAGGGCTAGTCATGGCTCATGGCCCACAAAGACATGGATTCTCTTCCAACTTTCAGAATGTCCTGACATCCATGACTGTGGTCTGAAAAGAAAGTCTAACCAGGAATTGAGACAATGTAAGTTCCAGAGCACCCCAATGACATTAGGCTCAGCAGTGCTCCCAGATTTGTCAGGGAGACATCTCCCACAAAGAAGACTGTGAGTGTGAAGGCTTTAGGGCTATTCTGAGATGCACAGGCACTGTTACGCACCTGGTGAGCAACCAATGAAAGTGGGAAAGCTAAGGAACTACCAGCAACCCCTGGGGCTGAGGAACCTGAAGTACAGAGACTCAGGAAGGATGTAGAAGCAGGTTCCAAATGCCCCAGGCCTGGTCATGGAGACTAAGCCAACAGTTGGGCCCAGAAGCCTCATTCTCAAGTGTCGTTCAATCTGCCAGGGTAGGGTGTTCAAGAAAGCCTGTACTTGTTGTACACCAGCTCAGTGAATACCAGCTCAGTGGGGCAGGATGCTGGGCACAGCTGAAACCAGGAGCTCACACCTCGGACTCTTGCCTGCATGTGACCATCTGTACCAGCCAAATTAACTTAGAAGTTGTCAAAACTCCATTCATGTTGTGTAGACATTACCTCTGTGTTTGTTTACAAATGGGGAGGCGGGACTGTTAACAGCAAGCTGGAAAGGGACCAAAAAGAGTCAGTTGGTCCAAAATGAAGTCAGTCTAACACACATGCCCAGAGGAGAGTAACTGGGTCTGTGTGGTAGACGGGCACCAAGCTGGGAATTCTAACTCCTGGGCCTTTGCCCTCTGCCTCCACTCAAGGGACACTTCCTGTACACAGAGTTTCTAGAGAATCGTTCCATGTCATGCACATGGCGGTAGACACCACTGAGAGATTAGAAATAAGAAACATGGAAAAACAAAATCAAATTTCCCAAGAGAAACATAGACCGAAGAATCAAAGCAATAATGCCATACCAATATTTGGTTTTTGCTTTTGTTCAATACATGAAAGATTTACATGACATTTTATCAAGATCTTTTGTTCTTTAAAAGTTATATTTTTTACCTAAGGAAACTTTTTTAATTGAACTGCTGTGAGATAGACCATTACAAAGCTGTTCATGATAGGGTTTCAGTCATTCCATCCCCTCCACCAGTGCACATTTCTTAAAACCAATATGCCTCATTTCCCTCATCCCTGACTTGCCTGTACGACAGATACTTTCTTCTTCTTCTTCTTCTTCTTCTTCTTCTTCTTCTTCTTCTTCTTCTTCTTCTTCTTCTTCTTCTTCTTCTTCTTCTCTCTCTCTCTCTCTCTCTCTCTCTCTCTCTCTGTCTCCTTTTTCACATTGTGGTTTGCAATACAGACTACTGAAGGGTTATCATGTCTATCCTCTTACCTATTTTCAATACACAGTTCTAAATTAGTGTTGCCATTTTTTAAGGAAGCATTTTATGAATCTGCTTTTTACTTTTTTTATTTGTTCAGGTGCTAGACACCAAACCTAGAAACTCCTATATTCAAAGCATGTGCTTTACCACTGAGCTCACATCTCTAGTGCTGGAAAAGATTTTGTAAGCGTATTTTTAATTTTATTTTTTGTTTTAGGACCATACCCAGTGGTGCTGGGGATCACTCCTGGTGGTACTCAAGAGAACCACACGTTCCAGGGATGGAACTGAGGTCAGCTACAGCCAGTGCCTTAACCTCTGTACTATGTATGTGGCCCCAAAGGGAAAAATTTTTAATGGGCATCATCAATTATAAGGCACAGACTTTATGAGGGAGGAGGGAGCAGAGCCTGTAAGGTCCCACAGCTGCAAGCCGATGTGTCTTTTCCATCCTCTTTTGTGATTCTAACCCTCCCTCTGTTCTCTAACAAACAGTAAGGGGTCCCTCTCTTTGTCTGAGCATGTACAAAGGGAACCCAGAGAATAAAGAAGGAAAAGTAGAGTCTCACATCTTCCAGGTCTATACTGCTGAATCTCCCACCCTATTTATTGCTTATTCATCTCACCATCTACAGCCTCATGGGGTGGAGGTGGAGGGAGGCAATGCATCTGGTCCCCCAGTCCCCGCCCCCTGATGAAGTTTCAATCCCCAATACTACCTGAATCACCATAGACTAACTCCAGTCCTCAATTTTTCCTGTTCTTACTTCACTTTTGAGTAAAATGATGATGGAAGATGGGAACCCACAGAAATGGAAACTACCATGCTTTTCGCAAACATTTTCAGATTGCGGTCAATACAAAGACCACAGCCCTTTGTGTGATTAAATTTTCTGATAAATTCTTGTCAAGTCCACTGTAATCGGTCCCCACATATTTGTGGTGTACATGGAGCCCCCTGTGTTTCTAGCAAAGATGCCATCCACTCTCCCTTCCCCTCTCCCCATGTGAGAACAGGGCTGAGGTGAGCTGCCGGTTGCTATGTTACAGAGCAAAGCCCACACGAGGCCTCATGGGTATGAATGGGAAAGAAAGAAAGACAAATCTGTTTATAAAGAAGAGGCAGCTAACACGTATCTGAGGAAAATCCAAGGTAGCTCAGCAAATACTTGTCTATCGTCTGGTCAGAATTCATAGAGCCAGACGCCAGACACAGCCACAGTGCAATTTCCAGACCAAATCTTGTTTTCTTAGACTCCTGCGACCCTGAACGGGCTCGCTTTGCATACTGCAGGCGCTTCTGCTTCCTTGGTGGGGTGGGGAGTTCTGGTGGAGCTACATTTCTCCTTTCTGTGACCTCCACTGCCCAACCCCGAGGCTCGTGCAGCAAACCCACTGCTTTCAAAGGCTTTCGCTGTACATGTTCTCCATCAAAATGGCAATTTTGGAAGCAAAGCTCTATTTTGTTCAAAGCCTGGTTAATTTATAAGGAATGACAACAGGATTTCATGAAATTTTCTTTAGGCTTCCTTTGCTCTGGAATCTTTTTTTTCCCCCTCTCATAGAGCTGCTACTGGCCAACTAATACTCTGGGTAGGAAAGGGGAAAAACAGTATTCAAAAAATAGGGTTCGAGGCCAGAGCGATAGCCCAGAGGGTAGGGCGTTTGCCTTGCATGCGGCCGGCCCATGCCGCCCATGCCGCCCAGGTTCGATCCCCCCGCATCCCATATGGTCCCCGAGCACCATCAGGAGTAATTCCTGAGTGCAGAGCCAGGAGAAACCCCTGAGCATTGCTGGGTGTGACCCAAAAAGCAAAAAAAAAAAAAAAAAAAAAAAAAAAAAGAACAGGGTTCAAACTGCAGGACTTGTAGAAAAAAGAAACTCCCATTTTAAGGAACTCAAGAGACAATTACTTCACAAGGTCATTCACTTCTGGAGAAAAAAAGTCACCTTGTTTTTAAGTAGATAAATGTCAAAAGTCAGGATAATCTCTGTATGCTGCAACACTGCTCTGATTTGTACCTTTAAAAAGAACAAGCTCCAAAGGCACTGCAGGGTCCTGAGCTGTACCCTAGAAGCTGGATGTTAATGGGAAAGTGGGAACATAGAGATGAAACCTGCAGTTCATTTAACAGCATTCTACAAACGCTATTTTCTAATTTTGGTGAACGTGCCAAGGGTAGGGGAGTTGCTCAAAGGGTGGAGAAAGGCCCTGGCAAACACAAGGCCCTGAATTCACACCTGGCACCACATGACATACAACAGTGGGGTGTGGGACCTACACAAATAAAAGAATAATGGAAGATGGGTTTAATATAATGAGGAAATGTCCATTCTGACATTGGACATTTTCTATCTGAAAAGCAAGGAAAGATGTTTTGAAAACTATGGAAAAATGGTACCAGGAGCCTGGGTTTAGAGCAACCCAATCCTGCTGGCTGGGATGCCTTCTTCTGGCCAGGACACACCCTTTCCTGATGTTTAAGATTGGTTTTCTAAATCCTGGATAAATAATGGAAATAAATGTGTTCATCCCCTGCCCTCCTTCATCACCACCACCATAATGGACAGCTCAGGTACCCTAAACTGAACAGCTAGGGCTCACTAATAGTCAACTTAGCCCAGCAACAATCAAGATTGATTTTCTTACGTTACATTTCTTTTTATTTCCAAATATACCATTTGTTTGTATATTTTGGGGCCACATGCAGCGGTACTAGGGCTTACTCCTGACTCTGCACTCAGGGATCACTCCTGGCAAGCTCAGGGGGCCATACGGAAAGCCAGGGATCAAACTCAGGTCAGCTGTATACAAGGCCAATGCCCTCCCCTCTGTACTATCACTCCAGTGCCCCCTGACAATTTTTTCAAGAATTATGGACATACTGAAAGCAGTTTTGTGGTCCTGTTTTGTTCATTTACTACCTGTCTTCTGGAACTTCCCCATATTAGTCCCAAACATTATAAACTTAGCCAATGCCCACTCATTCACTATGCCCAGCTCTGCAGCCGACTTTATCAGTCACCAACCACAGCTTGAAGGGCAGGGCACAGAGTGTGGTCACTTGATTAATGCACACAGGAGCCTGAAAATGGGGGTGGGGGGGTGGAAAACGCCTTGTATCCAGTTTTCTCTGGGCTTACTTACTCCCCACAGGTAAATCAGTAGAACATGTGATTCCAGAATGTTTGGGTCCACTTTGGCTTTGTCACTGGTTTAATGATACTTAGAATGAAATGTCAGTCACCCCAAAAAAAAATCATTAGGCTCCGAGAATAGAAGCACATCCAATTTGCATAAAGTGCAAAACATTAAATGGACACCGAATCAGTAACTGGAACAAAAGTAGCAGACACCGCATTTGGGGAATTAAAAAATTAATATTGACTCAACATCAATGTTTTATATGTTTGATGCTTCTGCTTATGTTGCACACTTAAATTCAAAGTGTCCTTTTTTCAGAAGAGGCTTGCCAAGACATGCTTAGGGGAGCTGGGGTCACTCCTGGTGATTCTCAGTCAACCTTACTGTAAGACGGAGAAGGAAATACTGTCCAGGCTCTGTGGTGCTGGAATTACCATCAGGGCCACACCAAGTGGTGCTTGGGGCCTCCAGGACTACACTCAGTGATGCTCCGGGGTCCTGTGTAGCACTGGGGAGTAAGCTGGGGTCTGGTGCTTGAAAGGCATGTGTCCTAACCTCTTTACCCCTGAACTATTTCTCCAGCCCCAGCACATTCATTTTAAAGTAAGAATTAGTTAGGTAAATATCAGCTCAATTTAAAGAAACAGGTAGAAGTCCAGGTGTATATCTACAAAAAGCAAACAAACACGGCAGGTCTAGCACTTCAGCTGGAACATGGAATCCATGTGATTCATCCACTCAAACACACACACACACACACACACACACACACACACACACACACCCTTAAATAAATCTAATCCTACTGGGATTCTCCTCCCCATGGCTTACTCAAGTGACTACATCAATATTCAGGAAGGAAAAGCAAACACACAGAGAGAAGTTGGCTTTGAGGAACAAATCTGAATTCTTATTTCAATCTCATTTGTCCTACTTCCTTCTGGCTCAAGGGATAGAACATATCTAGAGCTACAAAAATTCACTTTGCTTTATTCCACACTCCTACCTACTGCATCCTGCCCCATTTTCTGACCCAATCCACTTGTCTCTTAGTCTCTGTCTAAATCAACGTCCAGAGCACAGAGGTCTCCCAGTGAGCAAACAGACCTAGTCCAGAGGGTCCTCGGGTGGGGGCATGGGGGAGAGGTGATCCACAATTGGTCTGGAACATCTGGAAGCTCAACTGAACTTACTAATGTGCTAACAATCTTTTCAACAAATGCAACAAATCACCACTTCTTTTTCTGTTATTTTTCTTGTTTTGTTTTGGGGGCACAGCCAGCTATGCTCAAGGCTTACTTTTTGGGTCTGTGCTCAGAGGACCATATGTAGTGGTAGGTATTGAAAAGCGGCTGGGCTGTGTGCAAGGCAAGTGCCTTACCTTTGCACTATCCCTCTGGCTCATCAATATTTCTAACCCAAGGCAGTGTTTCTCAACACATGTTGCGAGTCTACAGAGAAGCTAGTGTCTGTTTTGAAGATATGAACATTACATTCTGTTGACCACATCTCAAGCCTAACTAACACATTTTTCTAAAAAGGGGCACATCATTTGGCCAGAAACATGACATTTCTGTTCATTTGAAGGCACAGGAATGTAGATGACCTCATGCCACAATCCCTCCTCCAACATGCTCCCTGGTAGCCATGGAGCATAGGAGGGAGATGAGGGGTGCCTCTGAATATCCAGGCAATCAAATGAGCAAGGTCTTTAAGGAACTCAATGCAGTCTTAGATGCAATGAAAATTTTCACAGACAAAGCATCAGCAGTGGGCAGATAACACGGGGAATAACAAGACATTCTTGTTCCAAAAAAGGCGTTGCCAAAAAACAAAAAAAAGAATCACTTAAGTTACAAATTATCTTCTACAACTAGTCTAGCCCTTTTGAAAAAAAAATATGGACATTCCTCCAAAAACTAGATATTGGGGCCGGAGCGATAGCCCAGCAGGTAGGGCATTTGCCTTGCATGCGGCTGGTCCGTGCCGGCCCAGGTTCGATCCCGGCATCCCATATGGTCCCCGAGCATCACCAGGAGTAATTCCTGAGTGCAGAGCCAGGAGAAACCCCTGAGCATTGCCGGGTGTGACCCAAAAAAAAGAAAAAATAAATAAATAAAATAAAATAATTTAAAAAAAATAAACCATCCAAAAAAAAAACCCCCAAAAACTAGATATTGAGTTCCCATTGACCCAGCAATACCACTCCTGAGAATTTATCCTGGAGACCCAAAAACACACAGCAGAAACACTATCTGCACTTCTGTATTCATTGCAGCTCTATTCATGATAGCCAGAATCTGGAAACAACCTAAATACCCAAGAACAGAAGAGTGGCTAAAGAAACTATGGTACATCTACACAATGGAATACTATGCAGCTGTCAGAAAAGAAGTCATGAAATTTACCTGCAAATGGATGGACAAGGAGATTATCATACTGAGTGAAATTAGTCTGAAGGGAAAAGACAGATATAGAATGACTGCATTCATTAAAGGAATATAAATATACACCAGCGTTCTACTAATTGTGGGAAAGAGTAATGCCAGACTAGAACTGAGCGTTGAATGTACACAAAGGGATTTACATGATAATCCATAAATGTCTGTAGGGCAAGCCACAATGTGTAAAAGAAGAAAGTGAGCCAGAGAGAGAGAGAGAAAGAGAGAGAGAGAGAGTAAAAGAGAGAGAGAGAGGAAAAAGAAAAGTGCCTGCTATAGAGGCAGGCTGGGTGAGGGGGTGGGAATTCGGAACCACTGGTGGTGGGAATAGGGCACTGGTGGAGGGGCGGGTACTGGAACAATGTATTACTGAAAACCAATCATGAACATTTTTTGTAATTATATATCACATGGTGGTATAATAAAAAATTGAAAAAATTTATCTCCTTGGGGCCGGAGCGATAGCCCAGTGGGTAGGGCGTTTGCCTTGCATGCGGCTGGCCTGTGCCGGCCTGGGTTGAATCCTGGCATCCCATATGGTCCCCGAGCCCCGCCAGGAGTAATTCCTGAGTGCAGAGCCAGAAGTAACCCCTGAGCATCGCCGGGTGTGACCCAAAAAGCAAAAAAAAAAAAAAAATTATCTCCTAGTTGTAAAAATCTTCATACCTAGGACTGGAGCTATAGGACAACGGGTAGGATGTTTGCCTTGCACTCAGCTAACCTGGATTCAATCCCCAGCATCCTATATGGTCCCCCAAGCACCGCCAGGAGTAATTCTTGAGGGCAGAGCAAGGAGTAATGCCAGGTATCGCCAGGTGTGACCCCCAAAAAAAAAAGCAAACGAAAAAAATCTTTATACCTACTTAGGACTACCTTACTATTTATTTTTCCTTGTTATACATAATCTGTGATAGACTAAGTGGCATCTTTAGAACTACTGTTCTTATATTGAGGGAACCTCCTTTCCATGACTCAGCCAATCTCCCACCTTTGTGCCCCTAGAGTTGGGGAGCCCTCTGTTCTGAACTTCGCTCTGCAGACACCTCTCCATCCTCACGTTATCTTCTTACTCGTGTCTATTATAAGAAACCAGGCCATTGAATCGTCCCTTCTCTTTGATGTCATGGGCACTGCCCCACTCATCCCGGACCTCAGCTGCAGAAGCAGATAGCTCAAGGAGAATGAGGGAAATAGGGTCAAATAATCACCCATTGGAGCATACTCTGGGGCGTACTCCCCAGAGCTTCCAAAGACTGAGCAGTTAAGGTAGAAGCCTGCCCTCTTTTACCTTTTCTTTTTTAATCAGTAAAGAGGATTAGTGCAGTGGCTCAGATAAGCTGGACTATAGAGTGCAGGTGAGGAGGGCATCAGGTTGGGTTTTCTTCAGTGTTTCCGTGGAGTGACCAAGACAGGCTCACTGAGGCAGTGTGGCCATAAGTGTGGACTGTAGCTTTTTATGCTTTGTGAGGGGGTGGGGCTGAGAAGGTGGACTGGTCATGTCAACAGTGCTTAGGGATCAATTTTAGCAGTATTCTGGGAAACATGAGCCAAGGCTGGGGATGGAACAGGGTAAGCCACATGCACACAAGAGCCTTAATTTTAAGTCAGTGATGGTGGTGTTGGGGAGGGTCATGTACTTGTTGCTGTGTTGGAAATAAGTCAGGGAATGGGTGGTGCTGGGGATGGGATCAAGAACCTCACAGCATGCACTCGACCACTGAGTCACATCCCCAGGCACAAGACTTTGGTTTTTGATTTTTTTTTAATTAAATTTGTTTGGGGGGTAAGGTAGGGTGGGATCTCCCTAGCAATGCTCAGGAATCACTCCTGGTGGGATCTGGACGAACCCTATGGCTCTGGCCCTGCATTTAAAAATATAATTAAATTTATTAGGGCCAACTAAGAGGTATGTAGGGGACTTGGAGAGTTGTGTAACTGTGTAGGTGGTTCAGTGCTCAGGCTTGGCAATGTGGCAGTGCTGAGGGCCAACAGGGTTGTAGCTGACAATGCTCAGGGGTTCCCTGGGCTACATCTGGTGGTGTTTGGGGGTGTGGGGGTGGCTGTCAGTGCTGGGGATGGACACTTAGGTCCCTGCATAAGTAAGACATGTACTCCAGACCACTGAGCAACCTTCTTGGCCCGCTCTAATTTTTTCAAATGAGGATTTTGTCCACACGCAATCTTCTATCTGCAGCGTGGTGAGTATCGCCTGGCACATTCTGTGGCCACTTAGGATTTGCTTTTTAAAAAGCTTTGTGATGCCCCAGAAAGGGCCGATGCTGCACTTCAACAGTACACGCTTTTCCAAAGAGTTGGAATCAATTTGCCCTAGATGGACAGTAACCTCTGCCTAGGCATAGGAGAATTTTGCTTATTTTTAACTAAAAGATATTTTCCACTGATACACATGTCTTCAGAACTACATATGGGGCTTTGAAGTTAGATTTCTAGGGACTGAACCCCATCTCCACTGTTCACTGGCTGTGAAGCCCGGGGCCTCAATTTTCTTATGGTTAAATGAGGGAGAATAATACTTTCCTGGGAAGCTGTGATTCAGGTCAAGTTTACAGCAGTGCCTGGATGTCACCAACAACAGGTCAGTCAGGCAGGTTTCATAAAGAGAAGGGGAACTTATCCCCAACTCAAGAATCACCCCTCTGTGGGAGAAAGGTAAGGACTGTTCCCTAGAATACAAGTCACCATAGAAATCCTTACAAAGGTAGACCGACTTTCAAAAAATATTTATTTTATGTAAAAAAGCAATCTAGTATGATCCAGTCCTGGGGCCCTGTGCAAATGTTTGGTGTCATGCTGGGCTGAATAAATTGATTTCAGTGAGTTAGTGAAAATTTCCATCTCTCTCTTTGCAACTGGTATTGTCAATGTTTCTGAAAGGACTCAACAGAGCAAGAGCCTTGCTTCTGAAAGAGACTCTCTCCTTCAAAAGAAGAGTGCAAGGTTAACATCGTATTTTCAAAAAATCCCTCTGCATGAGTCCCTGATCTCGCCTATCTCTTTATCCAGCTACGGCCTTTCTGCTAGGATTCCCCAGGCTGGCCCGTTTTCAGGTCTGCTTGACTCCTGAATAGAAGCTAATGAAGCTGGCGGGTCATTCATTGCTGCACCCACATGGACCCCACAAGCCCAGTCTGCTTCCTGCCACAGAAATAAAAAAGCATTTCTGAAACAACAGGGATAAAGACAGCTGATGGAGGGGCCTCTGCTTTCAGAGCCCAATGGGAAGTCTCATAACCAGCTAGTGATTTAGAACAACTCCATTCTCCATCCTCCACACCTTGTGCCTGAAGGAAACCTATCAAGGCATTATTGCTTCTTGGAGGATGCTACACATCTGAACGGAGCACCGTCAGGTGGAGTTAGGCCACTTCTGGAGTTGTATAACATCCCCCTTCAAAATCTTGCTGATTGTGTAAACACTGATTCATACATTATACTCTATCAGGATGACAAAGCCTTCGTACTGGCTCTGCATTTCACTTTGCTAATGAAAAATGCAAGCTTTTAAGACCACCATCCACCAAGGAAGAAAAGAACTCATTCATGCACAACAATGGAAACAGAATTTTTTTACAAACTTGTGGGCTGCTGCCAAAGAGAAAACTCCTTCAAAATTTCCTATCATTCTCTGCTGTTGTGTTCCTCTGAGGACTAGTATTTTCCTTGTGGCAAAGAAATAAAAAGGTTGAGACAATAAATCCCGGGAAGCTCATCATCTTATACCTGGGGTGGCACATTTTCCCAATGGGATTGTTATCATTTCCTGGTGAACCCAATGTCCTCCTTTTCCACAGACCCATGGGGAAGCCTCAAAACACAGTAATTCACTGAGTGTAGGAGGGGCTCTGTCCTCTGCAGAACCCCCACTATTTTCCCCCCAGCTGTCCAGAGCGTGATCTGCAGAGACAGAGCATGATTCAAGGGTCGTTCCAGAGAAAGGCAGGGACATGAGCAGCGCCAGTGTCCTGCGCTCAGATGGCCGAGAGAAGAGACAATTTGTGTTTTCCTCGAAGAAGAAGAAGCGTATTCTAGGGTTCCTCCTCCAGACAGTCCCTTTCTCGCACTTTCTAAAAGATGCCTGGCCTGGACTCAGAAGCATTATTCGACTTATCCCCCACCCCCAAAAGCACTATCTGACAGAAACAAGCACAGGGTTTGGGTATTCAGAAGTTCTTTATCAAGAAGTCTCCACTTAAACACACTCCATCTAGATTCCAGTCATAAAGGACACCCCTGAACAGCCACCCCTGTGCCAGAGCAATCAGTTCGGCACCTCGGTTCCAGGGAGCTCCCTTCAGGTTTACCCACAATGGTGCACCCATTCCATTGTTGCAGGACTCCTCTAAGGGCCACTGCATCTGCCCTGAATTGCCGCCTGCAAATCACTTTGTAGATAAGGGGGTAGTCTAAATGTGGCAGTTTATCTGACCATGTATGCTGTACTAGCTGGTATAAATATTCTCCCATGCTACCACAATCATCGTGGGACTAGCTAGATCTTACCAGCATATTTGCCTGGCCACGTAGGACCCCTAAGTAATTAGACCAGAGAGAAATGCTGTTTGCTTCCAAGCAAACAAGCATGGCTCCCTGATATACTCAAAGGCAACTAAAATACAAAACTACAATGAAGTAGAAGAGACTTGTAAAGGCTTGGAGAAATATTTAACTGGCATTAGTATTAGTCTTTGGTACAGAGACATGCCATCTCAGAAACCCCCTTCTCTACCCTATAAAGGCAATTCCAGGCAGATCTTGGCTCAAAACATTAGCATACAAAAGGGCCTAGGTGAGGTGCAGGGAGGGATTACCTAAGGGCATTTGACCCTCCCTGCTTTCCATAACAGTGGGAGGAAGGTCTGAGTTGCAGGGGTATAAAACTAGCCTGTTTCCTCTCTCGTGCTTCTTTTTGGGCTCTCTCTCTTTGTGAGTGCTCACCCTTCTTGGGAGTCTTGTCTTCTTCTCCTTTTACAGGGACTTTACACGTGGTGGCCACCATCTTGGCCTACACGTGGCTGGGGTTCTAGCCTGGAATCCTAAGCACCGGCTTTTCCTTTTGCTGATTTGTATGCCTGAACCTGTGATAAGTAAAGCCTTTTAAAACTGCATCGGATTCCTGAGTTTTTATCCGTTCCTCACCGGCTTTGGAGGTAGAAGGGCACTCGCTTCCCGGCACTGTCGGGGACCCCGGCGGAGCTCCCCGACACTCCATCAGGGGATATTCTTGTTCTCAAGGGGGAGGCTCAGGTGTTTAGTTGTTGGGTTCTGACTCTCATGCCAATTTGAAAGAAAAAAAAACAGAAGATACTGACATTGATTAGTGTCCTTCAAAATCATGCCCACTGGGCACCTTAGAGCATGACCCCATTTGGAAAGCAGCATCTTTACAGATAACACGAATTACGATGAGACTGTCTCAGAGCAGAGCAGGTCCAAATTCAATAGTGCTCATCAAGGCGAAACAGAGACAGACGGGGTGAGCCCCACAATGAGCACCGTGGCAGCTACGTCCCTGCAGCATCAACCAGCCAAGACATGCCAAGGGCTGCACATAACCACCAGAGGCAGGGAGAAGGGTGTGGACCAGAGCATCCCCAAGAAACTCCAGAAGGAACCAACACCTTAATTCAGGGACTTCTGGCCTCTATCAGTGTAAAAGGATGAGTCTCCAGGGCAATGAGCGTGGGAGATTTGTTAGAGCAGCCCTAAGAAGTGAATACAGAAGAGCAAGTGGACTCAGAAACAAACAACTGACAGCAAGATACTCAGGGCCAAGATGACCCAACAATCTGGTGTTGGAACAATCACTTGTATCACTTGTCTTCCTGTTGTTCATAGATTTGCTGGAGCGAGCGCCAGAAATGTCTCCATTCGTTGGGAATTAGGTCCATTATTATTACTGTCTTTGGCATATTGAATATGCCATAGGTAGCTTGCCAGGCTCTGTCGTGTCTCTGGGTTCATCCCAGGGGACCCAGTCTTTTTCTATGTCAGACCATCAACCATCCAGGGCTCAAGGGGCAGAGCCATAGGTGTAGACAAGCCTATCTCCTGTCTGCCACCTGCCAATGCAGCCGGGCACTGCAGCCACACCTGCAACACCTCAAGGGACAGGTGGCAGAGTTGGAACAATACATGCCTGAAATTCAATCATAAATATATTTGTAACTTTGTGATTCACAATGATTCAATTAAACAAAAAGGTGAGATTTATCCTAAATCCATACTAGGGCTGGGGAGACAGCTCAGGGGTCAAGGCATAAGCAGGGTTCGAGTTGCAGCCCCAGAAGCACCCCATCATCAGACACCCATGGAACGTGTGGTCCCACTGGCCTAGTGTCCCTGGGAGTGGCCCCCAGGACCCCTGAGAATTTCCTGGAAGATTTCCTCTCCACTGTAAATCAAAACAAAACACGAATTAAAGACCCATAGCTGGATGCTGGAGCAATAGTACAGTGGGTAGACTGAAAATGAGTTCAATTACCAGCATATGGTTCACCTAAAAACTGTCAGGAGTAAATAGTAAATCCTGAGTGCAGAGCCAAGAACATTGCCAGGTGAGACCAAAAAGGAAGCAAAAAAAAAAAAAAAAAAAAAAAAAGAAAAAACATTTCATAGCTATGGCCATTGGTGTGAAAGGACACCGACATGCCTGCTCCAACTAAGCCAGAAGGTCTTATGACATAATTCAGTCGGCACTTGTGAGCAGGACCTTGAACTGGTGTTTAGACGGCTAGATTCTGTTGTGGTGTTCAGACCATCTCTCACTGTACTGCCTTCCCCAGAGCCCTAAAATGGAAACACATTTGTTTGCTCTGGTACTGCACAATAACATTCTCTCTTATATTTAGCATCCACAACAAAAGGCATGGATTCTTTGGTTACTAAATTCGCAGCTCACATTTTTCCTTTCTGGGAATCTTGGTGAAACTCCAACACTTATCTAGGGTATATAAAAAGAATTTTCTTCTCTTAGTCCATCCATATTTGGGTCTTTTTTAATAGAAATTATCTGTGTATACACACACGCACGCACAAACACACACAGATATGCAGAGCACACAGACAGATTCCATATTAGAATGCCAACAGCAATATAAAAGGAACGAATGTGTAGATACCTAGGCTTCAAATCAAAGTTCACTATCAACTTCATATGCAAAGACTAGAAAACCATGGCTAGGGAGCTGGAGCTCAAAGGGTTGAAACCATGCCTGGCACCTAAGTTTAATCCTTGGTCCCACACGGTTCCAAGTACTCTTGGATGTAAGGCTGGCCCCCAGAACTGGTAACCCCAGGCCTCTCTTTGCTAGGATTGAGCCAAGGGTCCTGCTTAACCAGACTGTAGGAAGGCACCCTTCCAGCCCCCCCCCAATAAAAGGAACATCTCTTCCCACACTATTTCTGAAGAATGAACTGTAAAGTTAAACTCAGAATGATTATAATTTGTCTCCAACTCACTTAGAATTCTCTGCTGAGAGAAAGAGAGGGAGGGATAGAGAGAGGAAAGAGAGAGAGAGAGAGAGAGAGAGAAGGAAAGTGCTTGTGGTAGTGGCAGGCTGGGGTGGGGTGGGGGTGGGGTGGGTGGGAGAAGGAAAACTGGTGATGGGAAATGTACACTGGTGAGGTGACGGGTGTTGGAACACAATATGACTGAAACCCAATCAAGAACACTTTGTAACTGCAGCTCACTGTGATCAATTAAAAAAAATTCTCTGCTTCAATTCACTCCCCATCCTACTCCTAAAAACGAAGCAAAGAATCAAAACAACTGAAAATGTTTTAGTGTTGTCTTAACTCACATAAGTGTGACCCAGAAGAGTTCTGCTTTCGTCTTGGTTATTTTGTCTGAACATGATGTGCTGTGTGAATTTACTATGGTTTGAAGTATTTTCATCACTAAAACCTGGGTATTTTGTTTTGTTCCATTTAGGGAAGATATTTTTCTCTGAGATGTCTCTCTTGTGGGAGGGGTTGGGGAGGGGTGTGTTACACCCAACGGTGCTCAGGGCTTACTCTCCACTCTCTGCTCAGGGTCACTCCTGGTGCTGCTCATGGTGCCATAAGTAGTGCCAGGGATCAAACCTGGATCTGCCACGTTCACGGCAAGTGTCCTACCCACTCTACTATCTCTCTGGCTCCTCAAAGTTAATCTGATGAGCTCCAATATCCTGTCTCAGGAACAGGAAGATCGTTTCTTCACCTCCTGTCTGTCCATCAAGAGGCTTCAAGTCATCATAAAGTAAAACAGAGAAAGATTTTATAGAAATCATGCACCTGTCCCGTGACCTAAGGATAAGGGATGGGGAAAGCAGGTCCCAGCACAGGTATACAGACAAAAACTCACAATCTAAAACTTGGGAGTGCTCCCAAAGTCCTGGGTGCTGGACCTGAAGGGAAAGGTCTGGATCACCACCCCCGCCACCCCATTCTGTGGAAGGATGTTACTCCTTTCCCGCAGAGACTCGCAACAAGCCAGATGGCCCCCCACTCCATGAGGGCCTCCACTTTCCACATCCAGACTTCCCCTCGTCAGAACTCCACCCAGCAGACCAGCCTATCACAGCCCAGCTCATCGAGATCCACCCTACAGCAGTCTGGATTTAGAGATGACTACAATAGTATGCTACCTGCATGGCAGAGCCTGGCAAGCTACCCGTGTAGTATTTGATATGCCAAATACCAGTAACAATTATAGACCCTCATTCCCATGACCTGATGGAATGGTTTGAGGCTCTTTATGTTCCTGGAGCAAGCAGGTGCTCTTGGGCTTTACTTGCATGAGACAGGACATATGGAGATGTTACTGGTGCCTGCTCAAGCAAATTGATGATGAACGGGAAGACAGTGATACAGTGATTTAATTTTTTTGCTTTTTGGGTCACACCCGGCAATGCTCAGGGGTTTTTCCTGGCTCTCCACTCAGGAATTACTTCCTGGCGGTGCTCGGGGACCATATGGGATGCTGGGGATCGAACCCGGGCCAGCACTGGCCAGTCGCGTGCAAGGCAAACGCCATACCCGCTGGGCTATCGTGCTGGCCCCTCCTTTTTATATTATTTTTTAGAGGCCACACTCAATGCACTCAGGGACCTTGCAATGCTGGGGATCAAACCCAGGACCTCAAGCACTGGGCTTGTGTTCTGCTATTGAGCTATCTTTCCAGCCTGTGGAGGGAATTTAAGCCTCCTTCTACATGGTTTTCAAAGAGTTCCAATTCACCTTCCACCGCAGCCAACTTAGCAGAGGTGGGGGGGCACACAGTGGGCACAGAGAGGTCCCCGCTGCTGTCACTCAGCAGTCCAGGCTTGCAGCCAATGTGGTAAGGGGCCAGTGAACTGTCAGGGTTCTGGCTCGCCCTGTCTCCCCTTGTTCATGCCCAGTCAGCATTTTAGGATTTAGGACTGAGGGCTGTGTTCCAGCAATAATAAAACCAGCCATTTATAGAACCACGCGGCAGCGTTTTCCACTCCAGCAGCCGCTGTGGGACACAAGGGGAGACAGTGTCTCCTCGGGGAGGGCTGCTGGGGTCCCGGTGCTGAAGCTGCAGGGGAAGGTTGCCCAGGACGGTGCCAAGATGCTCTGTGTGCACGTGGGATTCAGCACGCCCTCCTTTTAATTCTGCCCCAAGCCTCCCCATAGCACGAGAGCAATGTCTTGAGCTTTCTTTCGTCACTTTCTCTCTCTTTTTTAAAAAAAACCTTGATCCTCTTTCAAACCAAACATAAAATACAGTCTCAGAACTTCTCCATATAAGGAGCTTCCAGACAGACGAGATTCTATGCAATGAAGAAAGTCATTCTGGGGCACAAACCAGTTTTGAGTCCTGTGATTCGGGACACTGAGTAGGTGCCTCACACATGAAAGTACCAAACTTCCCCGGGGCCCAGGCAGCTCATTTGGGAATGTAAAGGTCACTACGTCTCCCTGTCCCTTCTCAATGCGTGGGTGATTTTAAGAGGCCCAAGTAGCCTGAAGACAGGTAAAACATCCTGTACAAGGCTCTCATCTCAGGTCTTTGATTCATTTCTAACTCAGCGTTAGAGGTCATGAAAAACCAGCTCAAAGGGCTGATAACACACCTTACATTCAGGATACCTGGGTGTGGTCCTTGACAACATATGGTCCCCCAAGCACTTCTGGGTGTGGCCAAGATACCCACCCAGACCACCCAAATAAAGGAAAAAGAAAATAACACCATGGGCTGTAGACACAGAACCAAGCCCACTGAGAGCTCATCTCTTAGGCTTTCCCAAGCTGTCAGTGCAAAGAAACATTCATTCATTAGCAGGTGTGAGTGATTGTTTCAGAAGCACAATCTCGCCTCTTTTTAGACGCATTCTTCCAACTTGAAGATGATGGGCTATGTGTCAATCTCCTCTGTAACGTGCTCCTTCTATTGTTCCCCAAACAAGCAGCTTAGCCTACAAAATATTTCCCTTTCCTGTCTCTCTGCAAAGACATGTCTAAATGATATTTAACAGATCCCAGGATACTTACATTGCTTTTCTTCCCATTCTGCATACCTTTTAAAAAAAATCCAGTGCCAGTGTACTATCAAAATGATGTTGGTAGCACTCTAGTCTGTCATGAAAACCAATTAGTAGTTGCAATCAGTATTTTTTAACAGAATAGTATGTTCTATTACAAGGAAAGGGTAGTAATATAATGCAGAAGGGTTGGTATTTCTTTGAAAGACTTTACTTTCAATGATGGTTGCATATATAAACCCTATTTTTTAATGCTGTGGCTAAAGCAAAAGAATTTATGAAAGAAGCCTTTCATAAATACATTCAGTACAATGTATCACTGAATATGTCGGTTTCTAGGGCTGAATAATAAGATCCCCTGAGCTGGCCTCTTCTTATGCACCGGGTGCAGGCCGGCTGTCCTCTAAGTGTTTATTTTGAACCATCCCAATCAACTGACATGATAAGAATAAACCTGATAATGAAAAACTTGACATTTTATGTAAGGCAAAAATAGGCAGTACTTACTAGCTTTGTTTCTGTGCTGCACTCTATCTCTGTCTTCATTTTCTAATTGCTGAAAGAGAATTAAACAGTCTTCCTTCACCTCAACCATGGCCCTTCCCAGAAACTTCTATCATGGTGATTTTTATTCAAAGATGACAGAACCAGGAGCCCTGGGCATTGCTCAGAGGCACAAGTTGCCTTGAATGCTTAGGACAGTGAGTTCAAGGGTTTGATCCCTGGTCCTAACCCCCATGCCTTCAAGTATCCCAGCAGCTCTGGGATCCCCAGTGGCAGAACAAAGGACACTGTACGTGCACACATACAGTGAACATGACCACAACATGCACAGGAGCCCAACTCAAGAGCGCCACCCTTGGCACGCACATAGAGAAGCACCACAACCAAGTGTACAATCTTCCTTCACTGCAGCAGCAGCAACAATAAAGGGAAGGGAGATTTAAAAATAATGCTTAATGACAGAACCAGATGACATCAGAGGTTTCTGACCCATGGACATGAGTCCAGGGGCATGTCAATGTACCTTAGTATTGGCCAAACACCACAAGAAACCCACACCTCACCTCAACTGCTCCAAATTGCCTCAGAATGCCAAACTGCCAAGAAAAGAATAAATCCCCAGCACTGATAGAAAACTGACGAGTTGAGAAAGTTGGTGACTTGCCCAAAGCTAATCACAGAAAGTATTAGCAGAGAAGCCAAAGGAGAATGCAGGCTTCAGTGGGCTGGAGGCAGCAGTGCTCTGACACAGATTAAATGCGGGAGCACAGCCTGACCTGGGGGGGTCACAAAGCTGGAGACAGAGGCGTGTGGATTTTTTTCTCTGTTGACCATTTTATGTATGTACTTGAATCTTCTTAACTCAAACTGACATCTCTGGTTTTTGTGCCCTATCATTAGCCCACTGCCTACTAGTTCGTGGTTGCGAGGTTAGTATTCAGAAAAGCTTTCAAATCTCCAACTCCAATGAATTCTATTTTCTCCACATGTAGAGCTTACTACTGAATCTCATTTCCGTGAGAAACACAGAAGGAACAAGTGACTCATGTCCCCAACGCTAAGTTTACCCAGTTTTGAAAATACTTCTACTTTTCTTGACTATAAAAATAGTCTGAGCCAACTGTATAAATTGTAAAACATGCAGAAAAAGATAAGAATGAAAATTAAAAAGTTTCCTGATAATCTTAATAATAGCTTATAGTAAAATAGGAGTATACTTGTGTATCTATGCAATACACAAATTCTTTTTTTTTGTACAAAACTGTTACCAAACTGCAAATACCTTCATTTGTGTTGTTCTGTTAATTCAACGCTGACCATCAGTAAGAACTCTTCAAATATGTGCATTGTTATATAGGATACAACAGAGCCTGGCAAGCTACCTGTGTCATATTTGATATGCCAAAAACCAGTAACAGTTATAGACCTCATTCCCATGACCTAAAGGATTGGTTTGAGGCTCTACATGTTCCTGGAGCAAGCAGATGTCCTTGGGTTACACTAGCATGTGACAGGACATATGGAGATGTTACTGGTGCCTGCTCAAGCAAATCAATGAACAATGGGAAGACAAGTGATACAAGTGATATATAGGATGAATATTGGTAAATATTTATTCATTGCAGCATTCCCTGTGTTGAGAACCTTAAGTTTCCCCCTCAGTTTGTCACATATATAGATTATGTTCCAATGAACATCATTAGTTAGTCTGGGAGTGTACATCTCTGCTTACCTCCCTGGGATAGATTCACTATTTAGAACTATTGGAATAAAATGGATAAGCATTGTGAAGTTCAATATATTTAACTTCTATTCCAAAAAAGGATTTTTATATTCTGTAAAAATATAAAAGTGTCTGCTGTGTCCTCTTTGTCATTGGTGAACAGAGTGATATTCTATTTATGTGTGTGGAGGCCACATTCAGAGGTGCTGTGGGGCTACCCCCAGCTCTGTGTGGGGAGGGGCGGTTCCCCCAGGAGGTCCTTGGGAGGCCAGCCCAGGCTGGAGCTCAAACCGGACCTCCTGCATGTAAAGTCCGTGCTTCCTTTCCATAGAAAAAGCTTTTTTTGAGCTATGTCTCTGGTACCTGAACATTTCTTTTTCTCACACTCTTTACCTAATCCCTTTCTCACAGACATTTGAATTAAATGTTAGTATTTGTTACCATTTCTTTACTGAAATGAAAAACTTCACATATTTATGTGAGCTCATAAGAGCTCTTTTTACAATTAGGACATTAACATAACTGTATATGAGACTCATTTTAAACTACTATACCTAATTAGTGTTTTCATTAAATTGTCATGCTTATTCAATTGTAGTGATAGACACAAAAAATATTTTTTAACTTTATGTCCAGCATAGCAGTAACTCAAACTACCTGCTGGCAAAAAACAAACAAACAAACAAACCAAACAATGTCACCAAAAACCAGGACTGGAGAGAGCACAACAGGCTTGCCTGTACACGCCAACATGCACTCAAATCCCTAGCACTCCATATGGTCTTCCAAGCAGCACCAGCAGTAATATCTGGGTGCAGATCTGTCAGTAAGCCTGGAAATCAACTGGGTGTAGGTATACCCTCAAAAGGATTTTTTAAATTAAAACCCTAAAGTAGATGGGGGACCAGGATAAGTTTCAGAAAGTAAGTTGGAGCGCATGCTTTGCATGCAGAAGCCCCAAGTTTGATCCCCACTACTGAAAGGGGACCCAAGAGAGCAATGTTGGGCCTGGCCCTCAAACAAAGCCAAGTGTGATTCAGAATTTCATTTCTAAAATATCCTTCTTTGCCAAGGAGATAGCTTCACGGGCTGGAGTGCATGCCTTGAGCAGAAGAAGCCACCATGCATGCCCTCCTCTCCCCTACCAGCAGGTGGGACCCTAAGTGCCTCCAGGTCCAAGAACCCCAGGGAGTGGCTCTGGAATCCCAAAGCCCTGCAGCCCAACCCTTCCCACCCCCCCAAAAATCTTGTTCTTGATAGAAACAACTTGTTAGGTATCTGTATCTAAAATGCCAGAGGGGGAAAATGAAGAGCTCATTAGTTGCCTTTCAAGGTAAAACAAGAATGAAAATGGAAAGAACCCAGTGCAATCTGAGTCGGAAATTATCCCCCACCCCCCCAGTGAAATAATTCTTGATTTGCACCAGCTTCATGCTTCTTCCTAGGACAACTTTGTTCCCAAGAAATTGGATGCTTAGAAAATTCTTGTGTCCAAATATAGAGAACTGAGAAACATTATAAGGAGTTGAAAATATACCAAGAAACATT
>JAJIBD010005277.1:0-107817 GCA_021461705.1 Cryptotis parvus
CATCAGCAACTATCGCCCCATCTGCCTGTTGTCCCGTCATCTACAAGCTGTTTACATGAGTCATCCTGAACAGGATCAGCAGAACACTAGATGAAGGACAACCATGCGAGCAAGCAGGATTCCAGAAAGGATTCAGCACAATCGACCATATCCACACAGTAACCAAGCTCATTGAGGCTTGTAGGGAGTACAAGATGCCGCTCTGTCTCACGCGTTCATTGATTTACAGAAAGCCTTTGATTCTGTGGAGACTGAAGCAGTCATCGAAGCCCTAGCCAAACAGGGTGTTCAAACCCAATACATCAAGATCCTTCATGAGCTGTATTACGGATTCACCACCAGGATCTCACCATTCTACAAAAAAGTGATCATTAATGTGAAAAGAGGGGCTCGACAGGGTGATACCATCTCACCAAAACTCTTCAGTGCCACCCTGGAGAACATCATGCGACAATTAGAATGGGAAGAAATGGGAGTGAAGATAGATGGTCAGCAACTACACCACCTCCGCTTCGCTGATGACATCGTTCTAATAACACCAAACATTAGCCAAGCAGCACAAATGCTGGCTGACTTCGACCAGAGAATGTGGAAAGATAGGTCTACAGCAGAATCTAAAGAAAACAATGTTCATGAAGAATGAACTAGTTCCTGAGGCCCCATTCACTCTCAATGGAACAAACATCTCTGAATGCAGCAGTTATGTGTACCAAGGTCGAGAAATCAACATGATGAACGACCTAAAACCTGAGCTGCGAGGGAGGAAGAGAGAGCGGCATGGAATGCCTTCAAAGGCATCGAAGAAATAGCTAAAAGGACAAAGAACCTCCGGCTCTGGGCACATCTCTTTGACTCCACCGTTCTCCCTGCATTAACATATGCCTCAGAGACCTGGGCCCTACGAAAGCAGGATGAGAATACTATCCGGGTCTCCCAGAGAGGAATCGAAAGAGCTATGCTTGGAATATCACACCTCACTCAAGTGAGAGAAGGAATCTGGAGTTCTGACCTCCGGTCGCTATTGAAGAATTAGGGACGCTGTCTCGTTTGCCAAGGCATCGAAAATCAGATGGGCTGGACATGTAATGCGATTTGGAGACAACCGCTGGACTAGAGCCATTACCGACTGGATCCCACGGGATGTCAAAAGATCACGTGGCCGCCCACCTAAAGATGGTCAGACTTCCTTGTCAAAGACCCTGAAGGAACGGTTTAAGGCTCTTCATATTCCTGAATCAACCAGATGCCATTGGGCTACATTGGCACGTGATAGGTCCAATGGAAATGTTACTGCACCTGCTCGAGCAAATCGATGAATAACGGGATTCAAGTGATCAAGTGATGACCACCCTATATTTACTGTAGCATTTACTGTTTATAATAGTCAATATCTAAAACAACCCACATACCAGATGAGCAGTTAAAGATGTAATATATATATATATATGTATATATACACATTATATATATGTATATATATACACATATATATATCACGATCACGATCTTCCCGTTGATCGTCTATTTGCTAGAGCGGGCACCAGTAATATCTCCATATGTCCTGTCTCATGCCAGTAGAGCCAGGGGCATCGGCTTGCTACAGGAACATAAAGAGCCTCAAACCATTATATTAGGTCATGGGAATGACCTAATGTAATTGTTACTGGAATTTGGCATATCAAATACAACACGAGAAGCTTGCCAGGCTTGCCGAGGGAGGGAGGTAAACTCTTTTAAACACCTCCTAAATAAAGCATTTATTGATGAACCATGAGCCAGGCTGTGATGGGCTGGTCTGCTGGGTGGAGTTCTGACGAGAGGGAAGTCCAAATGTGGAAAATGGCGGCACCCGTGGAGTGAGGATGGTGGCCTGGCTTGTTGTGAGGCTCTGCTGAGGTGGTGGGCCAAGGGCTGGAACCCGCCATGCCTCCCAACTGCCTCATGAACGGCTGTGCACAGGAAGAGCAAGGAACAGCTCTGCCCCATGTCTGAGAGACTCTGGACCAGCATACCTGGGCGGATTGAGGAAAAAAGCTGCTGCAGGGTGGGTGTCGATGATCCGGGCTGTGATGGGCTGGTCTGCTGGTGTCTGATGAGAGGGAAGTCCAGCTTTTCCCTCAATCCGCCCAGGTATGCTGGTCCAGAGTCTCTCAGACATGGGGCAGAGCTGTTCCTTGCTCTTCCTGTGCACAGCCATTCATGAGGCAGTCGGGAGGCATGGCAGGTTCTAGCCCTGGCCCACCGCCTCACAACAAGCGGTGTGAGGTATGTATATATACATACATACATACATATCACTTGTCACTTGTCTTCCCATTGATCATTGATTTGCTCGATTGGTCATCAGTAACATCTCCATATGTCCAGTCACATGCTAGTATAGCCCCAAGGGCATCTGCTTGCTCCAGGAATATATGGAGCCTCAAACCATTTCATCAGGTCTTGGGATGAGGTCTATAATTGTTACTGGTATCAAATATGACACAGATAGCTTGCCAAGCTCTGTTGTGTATATACATATAGGTGTGTATATATGTGTGTTACATATATGTAATATACCTAACTAAATGTAAATATATATAATGAAATACTGCTCACTCGTTTGAAAAGATAAAATCTTGCCTTTTACTACAACCTAGAAGAAATTGAAAAGCACTCATGCTAAGTGGAACCAGAAAGAGAATGACAAAAATGGATGATCTCATTCATGGGCAGTGTATAAACAAAGCAAGGGAATATAAAATGTTCAATATAAACCTTTAGATTCTGACAGACTTGAGATTACTAAGATGGGACAGGATGACTTGATCCAGGACATTGGCAGTTGGTAGGTAAGATGCGGTGACATTGTATCCCTAAAGGACAAACACTTACCCTCTAGTAAACCAATCTTACCTAAAGCATAAATAGGCTTAAAAATTCAAAAGTAAAAATCAATAGAAGATGCAATGAGAACCATTTTTACCAAAATAACAAAGCAATATTATCTTAATATGATTTATGTTTCTGCACATCTCATCAGCTTAAATATTTTCATGAATATTTAACAGTTTCACTGACCTTTGCCTCTGATACTCCTATCATAAGTTTATTTCCTGGGAAGCTATTAGTGTATTCCCACCACCCTAATTATAATTATCAGAATATCATAAATATCCTCCCTGGTAGGGCTGATATTTCTATGTCGGCATTCAAAAGCTTTTTTAGACTGGCTCTCTGTTTTGTTTTAAACATTTTTTGTTTTGATTGAATCACCACGAGATACACAATTACATTTTTTCCTGATTGCATTTCAGTCATACAATATTCCAACACCCGTGCCTTCACCACTGTGCAGTCCCCACCACCAATGTCCTCCGTTTCCCTGCCCCCCACCCTACTGACCCCTATGTCAGGCATTTCTCTTCTCTCTTTCTTTTCTCTCTCTCTCTGGCATTACTGTTTGCAATACATGAAAGGTTATCATGCCCACCCCTCTACCTACTTTGAACATTCAGTTATTGTTCAGAGCGCTCATTGATCATTTACTACCATCATTGTAGACTGACTCTCTTTGAACTCCCTGGAGCATTTAGTCTCAGTAACCATAAAGCTGATTGTGGAGGAGCATCACTTCATGGTCTTCCACCAGAAGTCAATATGCTCTCAGCATCTTAACGGACAGTTAGTTTGTTCTCTCCCGGTAGTATGCTGGGGAAAAACTCAAATACGAAATTCTCCTTGGTATTAGAAAAGATCCTAGAATATACCTACAAAAAGTGTGTATACTACCAACAGACACATACCTAAAAAGCAAAAAAGTGGCACTCTCAAGAACATGGCCATTAATAGCTACTTGATCACTTGAATCCCGTTATTCATCGATTTGCTCAAGTGGGCACCAGGAACATTTTCATTGGACCCTATCACGCGCCAATGTAGCCCAATGGCATCTGGTTGATTCAGGAATAAGAAGAGCCTCAAACCGTTCCTTCAGGGTCTTGACAAGGAAGTCTGACCATCTTGTAGTAGGTGGCCACGTGATCTTTTGACATCCCGTGGGATCCAGTAGGTAACTGCTCTAGTCCAGCGGTTGTCTCCAAATTGCATTACATGTCCAGCCCATCTGATTTTCGATGCCTTGGCAAACGAGACAGCATCCCTGGTAGCTAACAGATACCAAATGATCTATGTGAAAAATAAGGCTAGTTTCCTCTTTTTGAGACATTATAGCTGCATAATATGCTGCACTTGGTTATTTGTTGGGTATACAACTATATCTTTAAGAAGTTCATAAATAAGTCTCTTAGAAAATTTGTAGGAGGTCATAGCAATTCCACTTCATGGCTATCTAAACCAAGGGCCCCAAAACACTACTTAAAATATTTGTGACCCTATGTTCATTGCAGCAGTTTGAGCTAATCCCATCCTCTGTGAAACAAGTTCTGAGTTTGCTGACTGTTGTAGAATGCCCTTCCTCCAAATTCTAGTTGTATTACACTTACCTCCATCATTGCAACAATTCATTGCAGTCATTGTAGTCTTCACTAGATTGCAAGGTTTTAAAGTATGGCTTCTTTTTTTGTCTTTACATCTGCAGTGCCCAGCAGAGTGTGAGATAACATGGTGTAAATTTAATGTGTGCTGATTTAATACATTACTTTATTCCACTGATGTTGTCATTACACTTTATCAATCCCTTTTCCTAACATAGGGAGGAACTCTAATAGAACAAATAGGTACTTTGTGTCTCTTAAGTCTATTAAGCATTTGTATTAATTTAAAATGAGAACAACTATCATGGGAAATAATCCTACATTGCTTCTCTTGCTATTTATCCTGCAGGTTGATAGAACCAATAAGATGAAGGGCAATAAGTATAAGCAGGTTATGGCTTCCTAATGTACCACATACCAATCAGACACCTCTCAATGCAAGCCATTTATAACGTCCTTTGCTCCATATTCCAGCATCGACAGTCAGAAACTGAAGCTGAAATGCAATGATTCATTCAAAGTAGACCTGACATCCAAATCTGACGAGGTGCTCATTTGCATAATGGTATGTGTTATTCATTTTCTCTCACGCTCAGTCACTCCTCACTCTCTCCCATGAAAATGCCACTAGAGCAAATTTGCCACCGTGGCCTCTAAAGCCCAGAAATCAGAGCTGGGAGGAGAGAAAAGACCACAAATAAAAACACCATGGTGGCAGCATTGGCGTCTTCATGTCGTTTCCTGCCAGCCCAGCCTTCCCTTTACGTCTGGGTGCTGGTTCTATCAAACTTCTGTCTTGTATCAATTTTTAGCAGCATGGATAATTTATTGCATCTAGGATGATAGAAAACCAGCTTTATACATCATTCAGCTTGCAAAAGATGTGTAGCTTCAGTTCCTTAATGGTGTCATTTTGGCTGAATGCTATTAACAGATTACCCCGCCTAGGGCGGTGGAGCATGTGCTGCAGAGAGATAACCTTGTGTTCGTAATTTAATATTAACTGTTTTCTCCATAGTACCTCTTTTCCAGTACATTAACAACAAACCAATATGGCCTTGTCCCCTGCGGTCGTATTCTTCAGCAAAAAATGGATTACATGATAGCAAGTTCCTGAAGATTTCCAATGAAGTATTACAAATCACTCAACACCCGCTCTGCAGAAATGAAAAATAAACAGGCTTAGATTCAATCAAATTTAATTCCTCCATTTAGCTTTAGCGCACTTCAAAGGGTGCTCTTATTAATGTCTTGGTGAACAAATTTAACAGTCATTTTTTCCCTTCTTCTTATACCAAAGCCTCCAGTTGTGTTCAACATATAGTGAGATCAAGAAACTGTTTTATTTTATTTTATTTTTTTTTCGGGCGACTCCTCTATCACAGTTTGATATAAAAGTGTAAGCCATTTACAGAAAACTCTTTATGGAATTTTTATCCTATTCCATTCCCAGGAGCTAAATTTATATCCTGCATTAGCTATCATAGCACTGGGGTATTAGTCTTCTCCTTTGCAAGCAGTTCAGGGCGGTCGGCAGCCCTATCACTCTCCACCACTCACATACACAGGCATTACGAGTTTATCTCATCTTCTGCAGCAAGTACCAGGCCCAATTCATTCCCTTTAGGCTACTTTACTAATAACCTATTCCTTATCAGGGCCTCTCCACCTCAGCTTGTGATCAAAGACCCAATTAATGGAATGGAGAAAGGTGAAGCATTCAAATAATGGAGACAGCTGTTTTTCTCTGTTAGAGAAAATCCATTTGTATTGTTATCACACTCACAAGTTCTGCAGCTCCCGTTTAATTCAGTCTCCTATTTCTGCTGATGATAAAAAAAAAGTCACAATGAACTCTGAAGAGAATGGCAGAAACATCACCATGTTTCAACTCAGTCTGGAAGTTATCAACTCACAAGAGAAAATACAAGATAAAAAGAGGAAATGTCCAACAAAGACCATATGAAAAAAATTTTACGTTTTTCAAACACCATTTTCTATTCATCATTCTGATTTTTTTTGTTCATATTCCTGCCCTCTCCTATATTGCTCCACTGTCTGCCTCAGCAAAGCAGAAGCTGATAATATCTTAAGTTCCACATCAGTTGAAAAGTAATTAAAGGCAGAGAGTAATCATAATTGCTTGGTGGGGACACGTTCATGAACTTCATGCACTTAGAGACCCTCGAAGCCTTGTCAGAGCTCCAACTTGGAAGTGGACTTGCGTTTTCTCTGTACACATCATTTGCCACTCAACTGGTGACAGGCTTTTTTTTTTCTTTGCTTCTTTAAGCATTTTAAGTATTTCCTGCTCAATGTCACACATGCTTTTCTTAACTGAGCCCCTGTGTTAGAAGACAGTGATTCTCAGACAAAAACTGTGCTGATTGCACCATCATAGAATGTTATACATCTATAAATGCTCTGACCCTCTCTGGCTTAGGTAAGGAGCAGGAAGAACTTGGCGTGAGGATTATGTGAGACTGCCTATATTTTCTTTTTAATTAAAGTGGATTTGATTCAAAGGCTGGAGGAAAAGCAAAAATAGTCCTTTGCACTTACTTAGTGTGGAACATATTTCCTTGTAAGGGTCTAAATCCAGGATTGTTTTGGGTTTTTGTCATATAAGAAGAGAAACATGTACATTGTTTTTTCTTCCCTCAGGAGAATTCTCTTGGAAAGCAAGAATGAGAATCACATATTTGAATTCCTGCCTGAACACATATAACTAGCAAAATAAACACGTACAAAGCTACAGTATACACAATGAATATAGACAGCAAAAATCTTAAAGGGCCATTCTCCCTGGCTCATAGCTAGAAGGGGTTTCCAATACATGTGTGAGACAAAGTCAGGGCAAAGCATTATATGCATTTGCATGCAAGATGAACATTTCAAGAAGATTTTAAAGAACAATGCGGACTGGTAAATAAGCCAGATCTTCCTACCCCTTTCTTTAAAAATAAAGAATTTTACATGATCATGTTACATCTTAACTGGAATGAAGTAATCCATGTTTTATTTGCTTATCATAGACCTTTATATTCCTTCCTTAATAACATAGTTAGATAAAATAAATATGAAATAGAAACAAATCACCTTTCCCAAGAAGACATAAAATAGTAAAAGCGGAACTATCAATAATTTCCCTCAGGCATACTAA
This sequence comes from Cryptotis parvus, assembly GCA_021461705.1. Lineage (NCBI taxonomy): Eukaryota > Metazoa > Chordata > Mammalia > Eulipotyphla > Soricidae > Cryptotis > Cryptotis parvus. The sequence goes on from JAJIBD010005277.1 coordinate 7,639, forward strand.
AAATATAGATACACTGTTGATGTCAATGGAGTAGAAAAAACACAAATTATGAAATGCAGCTTCAGTTCTTCAGCTGTGAAAAAAGATCTATAAGCCTTTTAGGTTTTATTTTTAATGTTATCTATACCAAGGCAATAACCTAGTCATATAGTAACTTCCATTTAACAATCTCATTATCATGAAAACACACCATATGTTTTTTGGTTGGTTTTGTTTTGGTTTTCCTTTTTACATAGGATTCTGTCAGTCAGGAGGAACTACATTATATAGTGGTAAAGTCAATCCCAAAATTCTCAGTGACTTATTACACTACTGTTCACCTATGTCCAATGGGGTCAGTAGGGTGCGCTGTCATCATAGGCTTTTGGGAACAACACTGTGACAGAGATTTTTGTCATCCAGTGGTCCTGTACTTTCAGTTTGGGACTTTAGAAGCTCCCAAGCAGGATTGAGAACAGGGAGCAATTGCCTACCAACAATTACACATTGTGACCTAGAAGAGGCTTCAGAACTTCGAGGTGTTTCCACCTCACTTCCACCCACATTTCATTAACCAAACAAGTTGATTGAACACATCTAATCCCTAAGTGGATTTTTCCAGGCGGACATCCTGGAAACCAAACTATTAAATTGTTATCAATAATTTAATACTAATTATTATTAAATTAATGCCTATTGCTAAAATTATTTTTGTTTTAGTGTTTACAGAAATAAAAAGAAAGTGCCTCAAGTACAACAGAGTCTATAACAACTTTATGCCAAGAGATCATACTTGCTTTTCTTTTCTTCTCTAAGATGGACACCTTAGATATTTGTAAATAAGATTCTACCCCAAAGTATAACTTAATCTATGACATGAAAAAACTTTTATTCTGAAATTTTATTTGATAAATAAACTGCTTCAGGGCAAATATGTAGAATTCCTGATTAAAATTAATACATTTTCTGAACAAACTATTAGATTACATCTAGTACTAGATTAACACAAAAACATATAATAAAAATAACATCAATTATGAACATTTAATGTCAGATTAAGTAGTACTGGATTAACTTCTAGTACTAGGTGAATCTTGTAGCAAGACTATATCATCTGACAATAGCATATACATTGAAATAAACTGGTTTAAAATGCTTCAATCTGTTATTTTTCATCTCCTTTGTTTCCATATAGTAATATATCATACTGGTAAAATTAATAGATCTATATTTTTCCATAAATAAGATGGAGGACCTACAATAGTCAAGTACATATTAATTTTCATGTGTAATCAAAAAGAAAGCAAGCAGAGTGCTAGAACTCAGAAATGCAAGTATAGGGTAAAATTCAAGATATAAAATGCAACTATGCGATTTGAAGATAAAAGAAGAAAGCAATACCTTACTTATAAGAACATATAATAGGGGCTAGAGTGTTAGCACAGCAAGTAGGGCACTTGCCTTGCATGCGGCTGAGCTGGGTTTGATCCCTGGCATCCCATATGATCCCCCAAGCACAGCCAGGAGTAATTCCTGAGTGCAGCACTAAGAGTAACTGCTGAGCATTTCTAGGTGTAACCCAAAAACAGAAACAAAAAGAACATATAATAAAAATAACTGCAATTCTGAACATTTAATGTTTTATATATATACACATGTTTTATATATAATATATTGTATAAAATATATGTTATAATAGATATTATAATATTTCACCATTTTCACTGTTTTCCCGTTCATCATCGATTTGCTCGATTTGCCCCAGTAACATCTCCATATGTCCTGTCCATGCTAGTAGAGCCCAAGGCATTTGCTTGCTCCAGGAACATAAAGAGCCTCAATCCATTCCAGAATGAGGTCTATAATTGTTACTGGTATTTGGCATATATATCAAATACAACACGGGTAGCTTGCCAGGCTCTGCCGTGCAGGTAGCATACTCTTGTAGGCATCTCTAAGTCCAGCAATAATTGATGAACTGCGCAGCCACTTGCGGCCACACGAACCGGGCGCTGATAGGCTGGTCTGCTGGGTGGAGCTCTGACGAGAGAGAAGTCCGGATGTGGAAAATGGAGGCCCTCATGGAGTGGGGGGTCATCTGGCTTGTTGCGAGGCTCTGCTGGGATAGTGGGCCAGGGCTAGGACCCACCATCCCTCCCAGGCGCCCTCATGAGCAGCTGGTCACAGGGAGAGCCAGTAGCAGCTCTGCCCCCATGTCTGCGAGTCTCAGAACTTATTATAATATATAAAAATATAATATATTATATACATAAAATATAATATATATTTTATATATATAATATATATAATATGTATTTTATATATATAACCATCAACAGATTTCTTCACAGAAACTCTGTAGGCAGGACCTACAGAGTTAATAAATAACATAATATTTATTAATTGTATTAATTAATTATATTTATTATATTAATATTTATTTATTAATTATATATTGATAATAGTTATATATAAATATATTTTTTATATAAGCAAAATATATATTTCTATATTATATATAAATATATATTTATATGTAATGTATGTTTTATATATAAATATATTATGTTTATATATGAATTTTATATAAAATACATAAATATATAAATATATACAAAGTTACAACCAAAATTACTCTATCCAGGAAGATTATCGTTCAAATTTGAAGAATATATAGAGATTTTCAGATAGCCAATAGCAAAAGGAACTAACTCATGGTCGCTAAATCATATCACAAGAAAAACTAAAGATACATTAAAGAAAGGGAAACCCTCTTGAAAGTAGTGAAACATCTTATAATACACATCAAAACGGAAACTTCGCAGGTTGACAGATTATTTTGTTATCACCATTCTGTTAAACTTAGATAATTTTAAATTTCATACTTTATTTCTCTGTTCCAAAATTCATATTTGATTTCTTTCTCAAAAAATATTGGGCCACACCCTGTAACACTCAGGGTTTACTCCTGGCTCTGTACTCAGTCAAGGTCATTTGCAGGGATGCTCAAGGAATCTTAGGCAGTGCTGCATATAAACCAAAGTTGGCTGTGTACTAATTAGGTGCCTCACTGTGTGAATATCTCTTGGCTCCTTTTTGATTCTTTTTAAAATAATTTTATTTTTCTATTTAATTTCCTATAAATTTCACTCTTAGCATATGTCCAATTCCATTATTAAATATAGTTAGAATATTTGTTTTTTTTTCTCTGTTGAAGAGTTGACTAAAATTAAAGTTGGTCTCTATAACTTTTAAAGAGCTATAAAGTTATAACTTCTAAAAGTATTCTTTTTCTTCTTTTTGAGAATGGGTCAATTTTTTTTCTTTTGGGGTCACACCTGGCAATGCTCAGGGGTTATTCCTGGCTCTGCACTCAGGAATTACTCTTGGCGGTACTCGAGGGACCATATGGGATGCCGGGGATTAAACCCGGGTTGGCCATGTGCAAGGCAAACGCCCTACCCACTGGACTATCACTCCAGCCCCGAATGGGTCATTTTTATCTCTGGAATGTGTGTGGTTGTTTAGCTCATACCTGGAAGTGCTCAGGGCTTTCTCTGGCTCTGTACGCAGGGACTGCTGGAAATCACGTAGACCATGGGCAATCCAGCAATCAAATCTGGGTTGACTGTTTGCAAGTCTTGCTCCTTACTTCTGTATCCTCCCTCTATCCCCCCCCTTAATTTTTCTTCTGTCAAACATATCATATTTTTTAGTTCATATATCTTTTATGTTTTATTCTGAGTCACTGGATTATTTTTATCTCTGAAAAAAGTAATTTTTTATACTTAAATTCATTTGGACTCACACTGCAAATCCTATCTCCTGGGGAGCACTCAAATTCTTTTACCCCTCAGTAGAAGGCTTTCCTATTACCTTTCTTGTGTAATTTAAGGGCCCTAAGATTTCAGACATAGTTCCGCATTTCAAAGTACATTCTAACTTCCCCACCCTTATGTTCTCACCGTCTAATTACTGAAGTACTACCTTAAAATTTCAACTAGAACTAGAACTAGTTGTTCTAGTTGTCACAAACCCCATTCTAATATTCAAAGGCCGGGAACATTTCAAATTTACGATAAATTTTTTGCACGTGGCCGCCCACCTACAAGATGGTCAGACTTCTTCGTCAAGACCCTGAAGGAACGGTTTGAGGCTCTTTGTATTCCTGAAGTAACCAGATGCCATTGGGCTACACTGGCACATGATAGGGTCAAATGGAAATGTTACTGGCGCCCGCTCGAGCAAATCGATGAATAACGGGATGTCAAGTGATCAAGTGATCAAGTGATCTGTGTACTGAATATATGCTGCCCTCAGACCAGAAGCTGTAAAATGGAAAGTTCGAAAACCAAACTAGAAGCTCACTTGGAAATACTTTCTTCTTTATGTCTTGACATTCCTTCAAAATCTGCCTTCATTTCTACACAGTCTAATGATTTCAGATACATTTTTTGTATTTTCCTCACACAGTGCATAGTCTATAATTATTCTTCTTCAAGAGTGTAGTGCATTTATATCAGAATGGAGGTGTCAGTGTAATGAAAACATAAACCATACCTGATATAGTATAGAAAGACGATAAAAATCTGACTCTTATTATATCCCATATATAGCTGTATTAGTCTCCATTTACTTACATCAGCCTTCCATAACTAATTATCCTTTAGGATAGTTTTGTTGGTTTCTGCCTGGTATTACTGATTGTAAGTTGTCGCTTACATGACGGTTCATTTTTTATTTAAATTTCATTCTATGGATCTGGACCAATAGTACAGAAGTAGGGCATTTCCCCTGCATGTGGCCGAATGAGTTCAATTCTCTGCACCTAATATGGTCCACTGAGCCCACCAGGAGCGATACCTGAGCACAGAGTCAAAGTAAGCCCTGACCTTTGCCAGGTGTGACCCAAATGCTGAAAAAAAAACTACCTGCATCATCACAGTTCAGTTGGTTCTTAGAGAAATATAGTTAATATTTATAACCATCTAAAAGTCTCTGTTTATGCAGTTCGATGAACTGAAAAAATCCTACGGTCAAAATATATCTGAAATTTTATTCCTTCCAAAAATTTTTTTCTACCCTTATATTTAAATCATTGTAACTCTGGCAAGGCAAGGCTTTTACCACTAAACTACTATAGCCCAAACAATACCGCATGCTTTATTTTTTTTAACTTTTAGTCTATTGCTATCTCCTAGTTATTATATTTCCTATTTATACTTCCTATTGCTCTGTATATCAAATACAAACAATTATTAAATATAATTACACACCAGTGAAACTGATGCATATCAAAAAGCAACAACACTGCTGGTGGGAGTTGAAGAAAAGGAACCCTCATTTATTGCTAGTACTAACATAAATTTATTCAGCCTCCATGAGAAACAGTATGAAAATTTCTTTATAAAAAACAGAACTGCAATATGATCTAGCAAATTTACTCCAAGGCAACTATCCAAAGAACACAAAAGCATTAATTTGAAAAATATATATGTACATCTATGTCCACTGCAACACTATTTATAATGGCCAAGTTCTGGAAACAAACCAAGTTATCCCACAAGAGATGAGTGAATAAAGATGCGGCATATATACCCAATGGAATACTAGTGAACTATGAGAAAAGAGAATCTTGAACTCTGCTATGACATGAGTGAAACGGAGGATGTTATGCTAAGCAAACTAAACCAGAAGCAGAAATACTGGAAGACGTAGCTTATACTTGATACATGAAAACAAAGATAGACAAAATCCAGAGAAAATACATCCCAGGACACTGAAAATAAATAAAAAAATCTAAGTGGGGAGGAAGAACGGAGATTAACAGAGTTCAAAGAACCATAGAGGAAAGATGTTGGCACTTTGGTAATGAGCTGGGCAGGATGTGGTCTAATGCATCTAAACTATAAAGCACATAAACCTCTAAAGCACACTCATGTAAACCAATGTTACCTTAGGGAAAAAAAAAACTTAACGACAAGGCAGAGAAAGGTGAAGGAGATGAAAAAGGGAGAAGTAGGCCAAAGAGGAAGAGGATAAGGAAAAGTATGAAGAGGTGGAGGAAGAGAAGAGGAAAATGATGCAGCTAAGGTGTGAGAGAGAGAGAGAGAGAGAGAGAGAGAGAGAGAGAGAGAGGGGGAAGAGGAGAAAACAGTAAATGCACAAATCCTAAAGAACATGCTCATCTACGTTTGTAAGAAGACAGAAAAAAAGACAGTATGTTCAGAACTCAAAGAGAAGAAATCAGAATTACGTTAAATGTTTCATTTATTTTAGAGTTTGACATCTCATTTTATGACAACAAAATATTACACAACACATTTAAAAAAACAATATAAAAAGAATATAAAGTGCTTGTAGCCATATCTCACATGTATGAGGCCTTGACATTTATTTCCCCAATAACAGTAAATGAAATGAAAGAACCTAACGGGACTCATTAAGGTTCTTATTAAAATCAATCAAATTTTTTCTGACATGTCCTAATTTAAACATAATCTACAGTGCATAACTATTCATACATTGATGTATCTCACACACATGAAGGATTATAACTCTTGAAATAGCTGATTATCATATGTGTGCTTCTTTGACTTCTAATAAGAAGCACATATTTGGTTTTCTTCCCATTTCTAACACAAGAGTTTTAACACCCTTAAAATTTCCCTAGCAGGGAGAGAGGTCCAGATTACCTTTGGTAATAAATGAGGTGACTTTTTGGAATGCCCTTGGTTCCATGCAAATCAACCCGGAGTTTGGGGAATTAAAAAATTTCAACCCCTTCATCAGAGGTAGCATTCAGGGCCAATGATTAATCATGCCTGTTTAGTCAAATCATATCTTCAGGAAACCCAGAAATATGGGTTTACAAAAGTTAATAAATCTTCTGGATTACTGAATGTATGATTTTGAGAAATTATGGAAACTTAGCTACCAATGGCTATGCCTTGCTATTCAAATCTTTTTCATCTTGCTATTACTGGAATATATGTATATAATCAAGAGAGCTCTTCTGAATATACCAGAGATAAGAGACCGATGAGTACTTTGCACTTTGAAATTTCAAAGCAGGTAAATTTTTTTGAAGGTCATTGCTATATTTACATATCTTTTAGGTAATAATCCATACAATGGCCATATTCATACCCTGTTTTATGGTGCTGCATTTCTTCATTTTTATTACCTGGAAAATTTATTATCTGATTAGGGGCATCCAGCTGCAGCATTTCCAGGAATTTTTCAACAGTTGTTAAAACATTAGTATAATGAAATTCACCATATTTTTTTTTTGGCTTTTGGGATCACACCCAGCAATACTCAGGGGTTACTTCTGGCTCTGCACTTAGGAATTACTCCTGGCCATGCTCGAGGGATCATATGGGATGCAGGGGATTGAACCTGGGTCCGTGCATGCAAGGCAAATGTTCTACTTTCTATACTATCACTCTGGACCACTTCAAAACCTTCTTTTAATAGAACAAGTTTACTAGTACACTTCTGGTTTAAGAATCTCTTAAATTTTGAAATAATTAAGTCAAACCCACTGCCTCTGAGAATTATTTGAGGAATTAAAACCTCCATGGAAAGTTGAATTCTATCCTCTAATTGCTCTAAAAGGAATCTCATCCATAATTAGTCATGGTGAAATTGTGCTTTATTTATTTTTATTTTTTAATGTTATTAAATCCCCATGAGTTACAAAGTTATTCATAGTTGGGTTTTAGCCATACTATGTTCCAGCACCAATTCTACCACCAGGTCTTCTTACCTCCACCAGAGTTCACAGGCTCACTCCTACCCCACCGCAACTTCCAACCCAGTCTTCCAGCTTGACAGGCACATTTGACAATTGTTTTTAGACTGCATCGATATTTTCAGTGCTGCTGACTCTGTGGTTTCGATACGAAGCTACTCCACTCCTTTATGCCACTGATATGCTCAGATGTCCTTGATCCCTGCCTCCGCTGTGTCCCGTCTATCTTTCCCACCAACACTCTTCCCCACCCCTGTCAATGTCTTTCTTTTCTCTGTCATTCTCCTCCCTATACTCTAAAGTGAAGATTGATCTAGGCATCTCCCCTTCAAACATTGTATTCCCTTGTGTAGTTCTTTATATCACATATAAGTGAGATAATCCTGTGTTTGCCCTTCTTCTCTGCTTTTTTTAAACAGAACTAATGAAGTTAAAATATATTGTTTCAAACTTCGTGATCTCTGAGCACCATTGGGAGTGACTCCCAAATACTGAGCTAGACATGACCCAAACAATCAAACAAAAATTACTGGGTCAGTATATAATATTTTAAGTCATTAATTTGCATACTCACTTGTTCTTTCTCCCTCACTTTTTTGTTTCTCCCTGTTTGTTTCCCCTACATCCTACTGTCATTTAGGAGGCTATACTGGTTTTTCAAAATATTTTATTATACCACCTTGAGATATACAATTACAAAGATGTTCATGTTGGGGATTCAGTCATACAGTGTTCCAGCACCCATCCCTCCACCAGTGCCCATTTCCCACTACCAACGTCCCTGATTCCCTCCCCCCCTCCCTTAGCCTATCTCTATGGCAGGTTCTTTATCTCTTTTCTCTCTCTTTCTCTTTCTCTCTCTCTATCTCTATCTCCCTTCTCTTACAAATTGTGGATTGTAATACATACACTTAGAGGTTATCCTGTGTATCTTTTTGCCTGTATTTAATGCTCCATTCTAGGTTGGTATTAACACTTGTGACAATTATTAGTACACTATTCCCTTCTTTGTCTTACCTAACCTCTGACTCCCATACGTTCGTAGTAATTTACACCTTTGACAAGACCTCCTGATCCATGTTTCGCCTGACTTTGGATATTGGTATCATACTATGTATGTATATGTATATGTTTATATATATATATGTCTATTTACATAGACATATATATTTATTTCATGCAAATAAATGCAGTCATTCTATATCTGTCTTTTTTCTTCTTCCTAATTTCACTCAACATGATACTTTCCATGTCCATCCATTTATCGGCAAATTTCATAACTCCATTTTTCCTAACAGCTGCATAGTATTCCATTGTGTGGATGTACTAGAGTTTCTTTATCCAGTCATCAGTTCTCAGGCACACAGGTTATTTCTAGATTTGGCTATTATCAATAGTGCTGCTATGAAAATGAAAGTGCAGATGGTGTTTCTGCTGTGTGTTTTGGTTTCCCGGGGTATATCGCCAGGGGTGGTATGGCTGGGTCAAAGGGGAGCTCAATTTCTAGTCTTTGAAAGAATGTCCATATAGCTTTCCAAAAAGGCTGTACCAGTCAACATTCCTGCCAACAATGGATGAGTCACCTTTTCCTCACATCCACATCACACTAGTTGTTCTTGCCCTTTTGGATATGCACCAGTCTCTGTGGTGTGAGATGATATCTCATTGTTGTTTTGATTTGCATCTCTGATAATTAATGATGATGAGCATTTTTTCATGTCTTTTGGCTATTAGAATTTCTTCCTTGTCAAAGTTTCTGTTCACTTTTCCCCATTTTTTGATGGAGTTGGCTGTTTTCTTCTTGTAAAGTTCTACAAGTGCCTGATATATCCTGGTTATTAACTCCTTATCAGATGGGTATTGGTTGAATATTCTTTCCCATTCTGTGGACTGTCTTTGTATCTTGGTCACTGTTTCATTGAAGTGCAGAAGCTTTTTAGTTTTATGTAGTCCCATCTTTGTTTCTAGATGCTTCATTAGTGGTGTTTCACCTTTGAAGATGCCTTTAGCTTCAATATCGTGGAGGGTTTTTCCTATATTTTCTTTGGCCGCACTTTACAGATTCTGGTCTGATATTGAGATCTTTAATGCATTTTGATCAGATTTTTGTGCATGGTGTTAGACAGAGGTCCAAATTCATTTTTTTACATGTAGCTGCTCATTTTTTTCCAGCACTACTTCCTGAAGAGGCTTTCCTTGCTTCATTTTGGACTCTTTGCACCTTTATTAAATATTAAATTATCACATGTTCGAGAATGGGTGTCAGGATACTCAACTCTATTCCATAGGCCACACATCTGCTTTTATTCCAATACCAACTGTTTTAATTACTATTGTTTTGTAGTACTGTTTTAAGTTGGGAAAGGTGATAATATAAAGCTATATTGTTTTAAATTTCTCTATCAGGTTATTTTTGGAGCCAGGGTGGGGTCAACACAAAAATGGAAGGAAGGAAGAAAGGAAGGAAGGAAGGAAGGAAGGAAGGAAGGAAGGAAGGAAGGAAGGAAGGAAGGAAGGAAGGAAGGAAGGAAGGAAGGAAGGAAGGAAGGAAGGAAGGAAGGAAGGAAGGAAGGAAGGGACAAATGGGGCAAGATACTTAACTAGAGTTTGCTTCTAGATGATGGACTTACTCAAGTGCTCCTTCTAAGTCACAACTATCAGAGAGAAAACAGACAGAGGAGTCAATCTTTATGTACTGAATGTTTTGTACCCAAAACTCTTGAGTTGATCTTAGGAAATGGGAAATTTGGAAGGATTAGTGCCCTTAAAAGTTTTTCTACACACACACACACACACACACACACACACACACACACACACACACACTAGCACACTCAAAAAAAGTTTTCTCCCTTATTCTCTATTCCAGGACACATTACAAAACTGACTGTCTGTGAGTCAAGAAACAGTCCCTCATCAGACACTGATTCTAGAATTATAAGACGTGGAATGTTGTTGGATAAGTCATGAGAAATGAATGGGTATCCCATTTTATGATATTGTCTGATAGCAATCAAAATGAAATAAAGCTGGGTGTATTTTATGTTCAATGAGTTACAAAATATTCAGTCTTGGGAATTGGGACTATTTTGAGGAGACACATGCTCTCAGAAGAAAGATTTGTCCTGACCCTTAAGATTTAATGGGAGTTGTGGTTCCTAAGACTTAATGTGAACATGACTTTATTTAGAAATTGGGCTTTTTGTAGATGTATCATCTGTATGAGGTCATATTGAATCAAGGTAGACCCTAAATACAACGATGGTCCATACAAAAGAAAGGAAAAAACACAGAGCCACACTGAAGACACAGCAAAGATTCTCATGTGATGACAGAGATAGCGTGTGGATGAGATTACCATAAACAAAGGACTTGCAGCAACCATGAGAAAAAAAATGGAATGAGCAATAATTCTTCACTAAAGTCTTCAGAGGAACAATAATAACTTAGCAAATACCTTAATTATGAAATTAGTCATCTGGAACTATGAGAAATAAGTGTATACTGATTTAAAAGACAGCAAGTGTGTAAAATTTTGTTCTGAGAACCTAGAAATATATTATACTGACTTCACTTTACATGACAAAACTAATTCTTTTTGAAATCTAAAATTATAGTTTATAACCATATTTCCCCCATACTTTCTAAAACAGATCACTATCTTCTAAAGGAATGTTATGTGATATGTTTTTATGAGTAAATTTATTTGGAAAATTCCTTACATTTAAGAAACTAATAGCATGGCACACATTTCTTTGTCAGGAGACTAGCTTAGTTAACATTTTAAGTTAAATGCCATTTTAGAATAAGGATGATCTCAGGACAAAAAAAAATATAAAAGTGTATATCTCATATAGATTTCCTTAAAAATGTGATCATGGTTTAGCAATAATCTACCAAAAGTGAAGCATACTGCATTTATTTTCTTTAAAATACAGAGGATTACAGACTAAGCAATAAACAGCATGAGTTATAACAACCAGCCCATGCCAGAAGGAATTGATTGATTTCCTTTCAGCTTCATTACAAAATTAAAAGTACAAAAGAGATCCTGTAGTAGACACTATATATTTGAGTATTAGAAAAATACTTAATTGTATCTCATAAAATCCTGCTTTATATTTGAAGTAAAATTGGCCTGCATACAAAACACATTTACCCAAATAGAAAAGACTGAGAAGGATATAAACAAAGATAATGATGAATAGCAATAGACTGAGGGTGTGAAAGAGGTATCCAATGGTGAGTCAAAAGAATTGGGCTTAGAATAACTCATTTAACACTGACTATAATAATATGGAAGAATGGATTGCATTCCATGTGGTCATTAAAACAGTATAGGATACTGATTAGTGGAGTCCTTTAACTCACAAAACTAGTAATCCAGTTGGCTGCAGTACAAAAGTGTAGGCAAAATGTAAAGTAAAATTTTCCATGAAAATAATGAAAGTAAATCACTGTGGAGAAGGGATGGTGGTAGGAGAGGTTAAATATTCAGAGAATAGTTGGACAATAATAATTTAATATAAAACAATGGTGTTAATGCCAAAGAAAAACTTTCATATGTATTGAGGCTAGAATGTATGGTATTGCTATAAAAGTCAATTTGTAGGGCCTGGGCTGTAGTACAGCAGGTAGGGGCTCCTGCCTTGCATACAGCTGACCTGGACTCTGAACCTGGCATCCCATATGGTCCCCCAAGCACTGCCTGGAGTAATTCCTGAGGGCAGAGCATCACCACATGTGGCCCCCAAAAACAGAAATAAAACAATAAAAGCCAATCTATATCTAAGACTTTGTAAATAAATAAAATTAACTCAAAAATAAAAAATAGCTTCACACACATATTTGTATCATAAAATTAAAAAGCAGGGGCTGGAGCAATAGTCCAGCAGGTAGGGCATTTGCCTTGCATGCTGCTGACCCAGGTTCGATCCCTGGCATCCCATATGGTCCCCCGAGCACTGCCAGGAGTAGGGAGTAATTCCTGAGTGCAGAGCCAGGAGTAACACCTGAGCATCACCGGTGTGACCCAAAAAAGCAAAAAAAAAAAAAAAAAAACCCAGGGAGAAATTTTACCATCTTCCTGGTAGAGAGTCTTCAGTTGTTTATTGTTGTAATTGTTTCTGTCATATATCTTAAAGCAACAGATCTCTCTCCAGTATATGAGTGCTGTTTATATTTAAAAAGGTTATAGATTGATTGAAACACAAGTGAATATTCATCCATTCATTCAGCAAAAATTTATTGAGCACTTAGCACATGACTGGTATTTATCTAAGTGCACAGTCATGTAATTCTGAAAAATTGGGGTCTGTTCTTATAAAGACCATATACTAATGCAGATATACAAAAATAAACTACAGAAAAAATAAAGGAGAGTGAGGTGAAACAAGGAATGTTGCCTTTTCGGGATAGAGTGACAAATGGATAAGGGGATTCTTGAGTAGAAAACCACCTTGAGGGTGTAACACATACAGATATCTATGGTCTGAATTTCCCAGGTCGAATGAAAGATCAGTGCAATGACTGTGAGGTAGAAGAATATTCAACATGTTCCAGAAGAAGCAGCGAGAAGGCCAGCATGAGAAGAGCATATAAGCTAGCAGGACAGTGTTTGATAATATAGCACAGAAATAACCAAAAACTAGATCCTATGGGGGTCCAATTATAGTTGTAGCAGTAATGGAAAGAGACTACTCAGATTTCCTGCTGTGTAGATCATGGTTGCCTTTGCCCCCCTCATGTGTGCAAAAGCTATGCTTCCTCTAGGCTGTCCCCAGTCAATACCTGAGCACAGCAGGGTGCAAGGACAGCTTCATTCCTGTCAGATGCATTGCATGGCTCTCTAAAAGGTGCCTATGGCTTGGAGTTTTGTGAACCTGCACCACACTATTTACAGCTCTTCCCTATCAGTAGCCACTGTTCCCCACTCAATCATGCCTGCCTGAGAGGAATGGATGCCTCTCACCTCTTGTCTACTCTGTCCAGAGGTCCAGGAGGGATTCTCCCACTGAAATCATCAAAGCTCATTATAAAATAACTGGACAGCAAATTTGTATGTGCATTCAACTTATATAAATCATAAATCAATTGCAATTACCCAGTAACAAGAAGAAAGTCAGAGACTGGGGGAGGGTGGTGATTTAAATAATGAAGCATGGGGCATTCTGCCACATCTTTCAATGCAACTCTTCACTGGAGATTTGTCTCAGCATTCATACTACTTACAGTGAAAATATACAGCTCAGAGTTTTAAAGACACCTATTTTGGGTACCCAGTATACAAGCCAGTCATGGATATGCAACAGTACTGCCACATGGTGCACATAGAATATAGTTTACTGTGGTGGAAGAATGGGGAATTAGAGATAAGAAGAATAGCCTATACCTTTCACAATATTAATTCTACATCAAATATGGGGACAGAGTGATAATTCAGCTTGTAGGGACATTTGCCTTGCATGCAGTCAACTTGGATTTGATCCCTGGCACCCCTTGTGGTCCTTGGAATGATATCTGAGTGGAGCCAGGAGTAACCCCTGAGCATTGCCTCGTATGTCCCCAAAAGCCAAAAAGAAAAATTCTATGTCATAGAATTGGCATAATTGCTCATGCCTAAGATTTCAGGAGAAGCAGCTGTGGCAGAATTAGCGGCAGTGGCACAGTCTCAGAGCAAGCATTTTTAGGAGGTGACTTCATGGAACTCTGCTAAGGCCCCACTCCTAGGTCAGAGAGGCTAAGGGTGGGGATTCCCCAGCAGGCAGCCACATTAGCAGCCCCCTCTTACCCTCCCTCTATACAACCCATAAAATCCATATCCAAAGAATCTTGACAGAGTTAAAAGAAACACCAAAAAGCAAAGGGAATACCCGAAAGAAGGTGAGAAGTTACCACCACCAGATTGAAACAGGCACCAGGAGAAAGAGCGCATAATCCCACAATGAGGAGTGCTGAAAGATAGGAATCCTGAAGTTTCAACAAGAAATGCCCAAATACAAAATCTCTCAGATAAAGAATTCAAAGATGAAATGGTAAGGATATTCAATGAGCTCAATGAAATGGTGGAACAGACAACCAATAAAATAAAGAGTATATGAAGAAACAGTGGACTGAACATTCAATAAAATAGAGAAAGAAATGAGAGTAGAAACAATAAAAATACAAACTGAATTGTCATTAATTGAAAAATATCAGTAGATGAAGTGAAAAACTCAATGGGTGCTCAACAGCAGAATGACAACATTCAAAGACAGAACCAGTGAACTTGAAGATAAAAAGCATCCAGGCAACAAAAGAAAATCGAAAAAACATCAAAACAGCTCAAGTGAAGACAAGAGAACAAAGGGAGTAATTCAAGAGGAACAACATAATAATGATCAGAGACCAGAGGGACAGCTAGGTAACATCAGTGAGATAGTAACAATTAAAGACATTATCACTGAAAAGTTTCCAGAGCTGGAGAATCTAGTCATCCAGATCCAAGAATACAGGAGCGTACCAGCTAAAAGGGACTCAGATAAAAAGATCCAAGACAGTGGCGGAGTGATAGCCCAGCGAGTAGGGTGTTTGCCTTGCACGTGGCCAGCCCATGCCGGCCTGGGTTCAATCCCGGCATCCCATATGGTCCCCCAGTACCGCCAGAGGTAATTCCTGAGTGCAGAGCCAGGAGAAACCCCTGAGCATTGCCGGGTGTGACCCCCTAAAAATATCCAAGACATATCTTAATCAGAACATCAAATATCATAGAGTACAATACTGAAAGCAGCAAATTAAAGAAGGAAATTGCATATAAAGGAGTATCCCTTAGATTTACAGCAGACCTATTGTATAAAATTCTTCAGGACCAAGGTCAATGGTGGGATATGGTTAAAAAAAACTAAATCAAATACTCACCAAAAATAATCTACCAGGCTAGACCATAGTTGAAGGAAGGATACCAAATTTCATGGATATACTACCAAGAACTTCGTAGACTTAAAAGAAGAAATGAAGGGGCTACTGAAAGACAAGAAAAAACCCCACAAACACAACACATTCCTACAGAAAGATAGTACAAAACCCCATGACAATAATTTCTCCTGATTCAATGAACTTGATTCAATTAAGAGACATAGAGTGGTAAAATGGATTTAAAAATACTAAATCCAACATTCTGCAGCCTACAAGAAACACATTTAAATAGTCAGAACAAACTCATACTCAAAGTCAAAAGCTGGAATACAATTCTTCAAGCAAGGAGGATATTGGCAGCAATACAATAATACTTGGAGACTTCAACACCAACTTGTCACCTCTTGATAGATCAACAAGACTAAAATTCAGCAAGGAAATACTGGCTTTGAAGGAATAGATAAGGCTAATATATATATATTTTTTTTTCTTTTCTTTTTTTGCTTTTTTGGGTCACACCCAGAAATGCTCAAGGGTTATTCCTCATTCTACTCAGGATTTGCTCCTGGTGGTGCTCAGGGACCATATGGGATGCCAGGGAATTGAACCGGGTCGGCCATGTGCTTGGCAAATGCCCTACCGTTTCAACCCCAAAAAAACCAAATACACACTCTTCATCAGTGCATATGGGACATTATCCAAGATAGACCACATGCTGGACCAAAAAACATCTCCATAAGATCAAGAAGATAGAAATGGTATCAGCTTGTTTTCAGACCATGATGCACTTAAAACAGAAGTTAATGACACATAAAAGCAAAGAATCAAATCAAACAGCTGGAAATTAAACATCTCACTGCTGAATCCACTACTGAACAAACAGTGGATTAGGGAGGAATTAAAGAAGAAATAAAAAATTCCTGGAATCAAATAATGTGGACAAGAGCTATCAGAACTTGTTGGACACAGCAAAAGCAGTATTAACACGAAACTTTATAGCTCTACAAGTGTTCATCAGGAAGGAAGAAAGGGCCCACATTAGCAACCTGACTTCACAGCTCAAGAGCTTAGAAAATGACCGACAAAAGAAGCCCAAATCAAAAAGATTTAAATAAAAAAGAAATAATAAAACTTAGAACAGAAATTAATGAACTGGAATCCCTAGAAACAATTCAAAAAGATTAATGAAACCAAGAGCTGATTCTTTGAAAAATAAATAAGTTTGATAAGCCACTAGCAAGACTCAGAGAGAGAGAGAGAGAGAGAGAGAGAGAGTATGTGTTGTGTATGAGAGAGAGAACCCTAAGCAAATCATAAATGAAAAGGGGCATCACAACAGAAACCACAGAAATTGAAAAGATCATCAGAGATAACTTTGAGAGTCTATATGTCACAAAACTAGAGAACCTAGAAGAAATGAATAAATTCCTGGATTGAATACCTGAACAGACCGATCACTATTGAGGAAATTGAAATGGTAATCAAAATTCTTTCCAAAAGTCAAAAGCACAGGTCTAAATGGATTCACTAGTGAATTCTTCCAAACCTTTAAAGAGTCCAATCCTCTTCAGACTTTTCCAGGAAATTGAAGAAACAAAAACACTCCCAAACAGTTTCTATGAGCCAAGTATCACCCTGATACCAAAAGCAGAAACAATACAAAAAAAGAGAGAATTACAGACCTGTGTCCCTGATAAATATAGATGCAAAGATCCTCAAAATGCTAGCAAACAGAATTCAAATATTCATCAAAACTGTATGACCTAAACCCAGACATGAACATCTTTCTAATTGTATATCTCCTGGTCATATAATAAAATATTTTAGAAAAGATCGCACACCATGACCAAGTAGGATTCATCCTTGGGATGCACTATCACTATCTTCCTGTTCATCATCTATTTGCTAGAGAGGGCACCAGTAATATCTCCATATGTCCTGTCTCATGCTAATAGAATCCAAAGGCATCCGCTTGCTCCAGGAACATAAAGAGCCTCAAACCATTATATTAGGTCATGGGAATGACCTAATATAAATGTTATTGGTATTTGGCATATCAAATACGACACGAGCAGCTTGCCAGGCTTGCCGTGCAGGTGGCATACTCTTGTAGTCATCTCTAAGTCCAGCATTTATTGATGAACCGCACGGGCTGTGATAGTCTGGTCTGCTGGGTGGAGTTGTGACGAGAGGGAAGTCCAGATGTGGAAAATGGTGGCCCCCATGGAGTAGGGAGGGGGGGGTTGTCTGGCTTGTTGTGAGGCTCTGCTGGGGTGGCAGGCCAGGGCTAGAACCCGTCATGCCTCCCAGGTGCCTCATGAGCGGCTGGGCACAGGGAGAGCAAGGAGCAGCTCTGCCCCATGTCTGAGAGTCTCTGGTTCAGCATACCTGGGCCAGATTGAAAAAAAACTGCTGCAGGGTGGGTGTGGATGATCCGGGCTGTAATAGTCTGCTCTGCTGGGTGGAGTTGTGAGGAGAGGTCATATAATAAAATATTTTAAAAAAAGATCGTACACCATGACCAAGTAGGATTCATCCTTGGGATGCAAGGATGGTTTAACATTCACAAGTCAACAACATAATACACCATGTCAAAAAAGAAAGAATAAAAACCATATGATCATATCAATAGATGCAGAAAAATCATTTGATAGTATCCAGCACCCATTCATGATAAAGACTTTCAACAAAATGGGAGTTGAAGGAACTTTCCTCAATATAGTTCAATTGAGGACATGAGTGGAGGGAAATGGGCTATGGAACATTGTATAACTGAAAACCGATCATGAACAACTTTGTAACTGTAGATCTCACTGTGATTTAATTTTTTTAAATGTAACATAAATTAATAAAAATGAATTTAAAATATGATTTTGGAAGAGGAACATATGCTGGGTATGATTCAGAGTACAGGGCAAGAGAATTACTCTGCCCCCTACTGCCCAGTACATAATTACAGCTTACACTAAAATGTCTAGAAGCACCTTGCTATCACCAGACTAGAACTGAGCATTGAATATAGGCAAAGTGATATACATGATAACCCACAAATGTTTATATTGTAAGCCACAATGTGTAAGAGAAGGAAAAAGGAGAAAGACAGAGAGAGAGAGAGAGAGAGAGAGAGAGAGAGAGAGAGAGAAGTGCCTGCTATGGAAGCAGGCTGGGGGAGGAGGGAGGGAATCTGGGGACACTGGTGGTGGGAAATGGGCACTGGTGGAGGGTTAAGTGCTGGAAAACTGTATGAGTTAAACCCAATCATGAACAGCTTTGTAATTTTATACCTCACGGTGTTATAATAAAATAAAAATAAAAAAATAATAACACAAATAAAACCATCACCAAATAAATAATAGAAACACCTTGTTTCTTGGTCTACCAAAAAATAAAAATGAAAGAAGTTTGAAGGGCTCTCTAGACCAGAATCACTGCTAGTACTTAGAACTACCACAGAAGCAGCCCGGCCTGCCTGTATTGCTGACACCAGCTAACAGACTTGCTATGGCCATGCAGATTGTTTCAATCCCACTGAGTCAGCTCTTTGCTCAGCTCCCAGAAGGAGGGAGGAAAATCAGTATCTAGAATCATTCAAATTCACCTCTCATGACTACACATGACCCTTAAATATGTCAATAACTACATCTGATAAATAGAAATTTAAAAAAAACAGCAATTTAATGGGCTTTCATTTCTGTTCTGCTTATTTCTTTGTCTTTCTCAGAATCAAAATTACACTCTTATCTTCCTTAATACTGTGTATGTAAATATTGCACATTATTTATGTCTTGATCTATATTGTAGAGAAGTTAAACTCAAAAGTAAATTGGTTTTTCCTAAATTGCTCCACTGATGAGTAGTAATATTTGGAACAGTCACCATTTTAATTCTCATCAGTGTCAAGTGTTTTCATATAATAGTTTGTTTAATTATGGGTTTGTCACAGTGCTAATTTTACCAATAAAGAATTGAAAATAAAGTTATTAACTTATTTGTCCAAAAATTAAAGAGGCAGGCCCAAGATTTGAATTACAGAAGTTTCTTTTCTAAATTTAAACCTTTTTTCCCCTGCAACTTTCTCTAGCCTACTGCATATACACAACTAAAAAAAATATAATAATAATGAGTTTCATTCCATTCTCAAGTCCTTTCTCCCAATTAGACGATCACAACCCAGATATAACTGGCAGCATTAAAGCAAATACAATCTCAAAAATAATAATAATAAATAAAATAACATTTATAGACAAATTTCATGACTTCATTTTTCCTAACATCTGCATAATATTCCACTGCACAGATGTACCATGGTTTCTTTATCTAGTGTCTGTTCTTGGTCACTTAGGTTGTTTCAGATTCTCGCTTCGTGAATAGTGCTGCAGTGAAGATAGAATTTCAGATGGTGTCTGCTGTGTGTTTTTCCAGGATATATTCCCTGGAATGGTATTGCTGGGTCAAATTGAGCCCAATTTCTAGTTTTTAACGGAATGTCTATATTGTTTCCAAAATTTCTATGCCAGTTGGCATTCCCACCAACTATGAATGAGAGTCTCTTTCTCCCCTCATCTGCACCAGCACTGGTTTTCTTGCTCTTTGGGGGGGTGCACCAGTCTCTGTGTTGTGAGATGATATCTCATTGTTATTTTGATTTACATCTCCCTGATGATTAGTGATGAAGAGCATTTTTTCATATGCCTTTTGGCCATTAAAATTTCTTCCTTGAGGATGTTCTGATCACCTCTCCCATTTTTTGATAGGGTTGGGTTTTTTTCTTGTAAAGGTCTACCAGTGTCTTACATTAGATACTACTTTATTAATAATATATTTTATATTAACCCATTATTAGATGGGTATTGAGTAAATAATCTTTCCTTGTCTGTGGGCTATCTTTGTATCTTTGATCATCATTTCCTTTGAGGAAAGTGAAATGAGTGATGAGGGAAAAGGACAGATATAAAATGACTGCATTCATTTGTGTCATATAAAAAATACAATGATGGGTAGAACCTACAAATGTGTGGGAGTCAGAAGTTAGGTAATACAGAGAAAGGAACAGTGTACTAATAAGTATGGTTAATAATAACACCAGTGTAGAACTGAGCACTGAAAGTAGGCAAAAGTATATATGATAACCTCTAAATGTATGTATTGCAATCCACAATGTGTAAGATAAGGGAGAGAGGGGGAGAGAGAAAGAAGTGAAAATTGCTTTCTGTAGATGCAGGCTGGGAGGGGAGGAATCAGGGGAAATTGGTTTTGGGAAACAGGCACTGGTGGAGGGATGGGTGCTGGAACACTGTATGCCTGAAACCCAAATATGAACACTTTTGTAACTGTATACCTCACGGTGGTATAATAAAAATTTTTTTTAAAAAAATACTATGAGAGCAATATCTAAGGTCAGGGGAAATGGAGGCCAAGAGGACTTGTCTATGGTTGAATCTACCACAACTGTATGGAGAGGCAGTTGTAGGTAAGATAGAGAAGGGAACAGTTTGACAATAATATTTAGAAATGGTAATGCTAGGCTAGAACCGGGTATTTAAAGTAAGTAAAGATATATACATGACAACCTTTCATTGTCTGTATGTCAAACTACAATGCACAAAAGAAGGAAAGAGACAGAGAAGAGAGAGAGAGAGAGAGAGAGAGAGAGAGAGAGAGAGAGAGAGAGAAGTACCTACCAAGAGGCAGGTTGTGGTGGGGGTGTGTGGGGCACATATTGGTGGGAAAATGTGCCCTGGTGGAGGGATGGGTGCTGGAACACTGTATGACTGAATCCCTATCACGAACAGCTTTGTAATTGTATATCTCACAGTGATTTAATTAAAAGAAAATTAAATAAATAAACTAAAAACACCTACTTCTTCAGGGATCTTTGGTATTGTAGCCTTTGCAAATTATATTTCATACTTATGTAGTGTGTGCTCTGTATAAATATTATACAGAGATACATCCTTTTAATTCAATTACCATGGTAAACCTGTAAGCTAGAAATTTTTATCTTCATTCTACAGAATCTTGCCTGCGGCCTCCTGGCTCCTAAGTAGTGAACAAGGGTCCAGCCCAGACAGCCCAGCTCTGGCAATCGTTTTCTTTCCCATCAGACTGAACAGTCTCTTGGGAACCCCTCTGCATTTTTTTAAAAATTTCTCTTGGTGGGAAAATGATAGATCTTCGTTAGAGTGAAAAGAAAAAGCTTTGAGTTATTTTCTCAAGGAAACCTTCCACAAAACTCTCTCCCTTTGCTACACAGGCCAGATCTGAGGCCCATATACCTAACAAACCTGCCTTTTCCTCTACATTCTGCGTAACAGAAAACTTGAAATGTGGCTTTTTGTATCCACAACACCGACTTGGATCTCCAATCTTCCACTTACAGGGTCAGACTTGTCTAAAGTCAATTGGGATTGGCACTTTCAACCTCGATGCAGAGGGTGGGGCGTGGAGGCGCAGTAGGGAAGGGGGCAGAGAATGAGACACACACACAAGGACTGTCCAAAAGTCCTTTGTGTCACCTGGGCAGCTTGAGTGAGCTTGTGGGCTGGTGTTTATCCAATATGTCATTGCTCCCCCACCTATTGCATACATTGACAGAGACATTAAGGGCAGTTAGTGAGCACATCAATATTGAATAGATAGAGAAAGAAGTATTTCAGAGGAGTATTTCACAAGCCAAAGGGCAGGCACCATTAAAGCATTAAATAGTGACAGTCTCCTATTCTATTCTTGCCTGCTTCCCTCTACATTTCAATGGCCCCAAACTGTTGCTGCCTGAGAGGTAGTATCTTGGATAGGGTGCTTGCCTTGCAGACAGCCAGAGATAATCAAGGGAGCCCATCCAGGAGTAATCCTTGAGTGCAGTGCCAGGAGTCAGTCCTAAGCACAGCTGGGTGTGTCCCCAAAGCACAAAAAACAAATCCTAAACTTTTTTTTTTTGGCCTTTCAGGTTACACCAGGCAATGTTCAGGGGTTACTCCTTTCTCTGCACGCAGAAATTGCTCCTGGGAGTGTTGGGTGGGGAGTAGGGGGTACACCATATGGTATACCAGAGACCACCCTCCAACTGTGCTATGGCTCTGGGCCCCACCTAAACTCTTTTATACTATTCTTTCTGGGACATTTTGCACACTCTGTAATCGGTTAATTTTTACTTGCCCAGATCATAACCTAAAGGACCGTTTTGCCCAGGGAACAATTCCAACACTAGGGCTATTGTCAGGGGAATGATTTCCCCACAGGTAAATATGTTTAGGAATAGTCTTAGGGAACATCTTTAGCCTGTTTTGACCTCAGTTTTTCATCTATAAAATGGAGTGACAGTAGTATTTGATGAAAATCACAATCTATGCCAAACCAGATCTTTGTGCAGCTTAAATTAGGTTGACCTAATTTAACATTTAACATTTAAGGAAGCCCTCAATAAACATTAGCATTTTTATTACTGCTCTCACACTACTTTGTTATTACTGGCTAGCTCTCCCAACAACAATAAGTTTCCTGTTCTCTCCGGGTTTGACCCCTCAGTGAACTTTTGCAAAAATTTAAGTAACTATCTTCAGTCCTCTTTCTGAGTAATTCCGTCTGAAAAGTGTATCCCTAGGTTGAGCTTTTAAAATGCCATTCTTAATTACCCCAGTGGAAACAACACAAAGATATCCCCACTAAGCATTGTGCCATTACTGATCATATAGCATGCTTTGTGGCTGCACATATGTGAACTCCAGGCTCTCTCTCTTTACAATTTATCTCTAACTGCTGATATTTCCTGTACAATGTGCCTGTTGAGTACAGTCTGAAAATGGAGAGTGAATGGAGATAATTTGGTACATTATTTTGTGGAATATAAAAGATAATTCCTGATTCCATTCCAGATGTCTACACAAAGTGAAGTTCTGTGCGTTTCTCTCTCTCTTTTTTTATGATCTGCTTGTCAATAAATGTAATTTTTAGGGAGAAAATGCTATTTTTCTCTGCATATATATTTAAACGTTTTCAAAATTGTTTTTCAAAGAGGAGTGATATAGCCCCAGGGAAAATTATGTGAGATGCTTGGTCTAGAGCTTTTTAACAAGTTAGGACACTTACAGTTACTATATTTTTTAAATTATGTTGATTTATTTTTATAATAGTTTTAGAAACATGGCTAATGTTTAGTATATTTGACCTACACAGTTACTACCCACCCACACTCACATAGTACCAGCTTAATATCATTTTTTAAAATAAGTCTCTAAAGAAAATTTCAAAAGATCTTCCACTACTCACCATCTCTATTTTCTCACTGTCATCTCCCTTGATTCAGTTAATCACCTCTTCTTGCCCTCTACCAATTCCCAAAATATGAAATTAGCAATACTTTTAACCACCCTCCCCAAACAGACTTAACATGCTAATGGACTTTTTTCATTCTAGATTTCAAACACTTACTAGAGAACAAGGTTTTGCACAATTCAGATCCTAATCAATGACTTAGCACTGGAGAAACAGGTAAGTTCTAGGTTCCATCTCTTTGCTCAACATCTTTACTGTTGCTGTATAGTCGCATAGTACTTTGAACTTTTATGGTAGAAAACATGTTTAAAGAAACACTGTTCCAATTAATTATCAGTATACCCTTTTATTATTTTTAAAATTTTATTATATCACAGTGAGATAAACAATTACAAAGCTGTTAATGATTCAGATATCCCATTTTAAAACAATTTAATTATGGCCTTGACAAATGTCTTTAAAATTGTTTTGTTTACATCGTGTTGTCTTGTACAAAGTAAACATAATCAAAGATATGATATGATCAAAATTAATGATTTTAAATGTGAACTTCTTGCATGACTAATGGATTCCTTTTCATTTTGCTTTTGTTTGGGGTCCATACCTGATGGTGCTCAGGACTTACTCCTGGCTCTGAACTCAGAGATCATAACTTGTGGGTATCAGGATACTATATGTGGTTCCAGGATCAAACCTGGGTGGGCAGTGTTAAAGGCAAGCCAAATACCAGCTCTACTATCTCTCCAGACCAACTAATGGACACCTAATTACTAGACTGTTTGATGTCACTTTGAAAAGTGACTTGCCTAGAATTATCTCATTTCTATTGCAGAAGTTCCAGAGTAGTTCTGATACTTATAAAACATGAAAATACAAAGACAGAAATATTTTATAATAATATTAAGGCAATCTATATAGTATATGCATTCTTTAAAAATATTAATATACTTCAGAAAATTATTTGGCAGGGTTTGTAAAAAAATAATATTATAGCAGCTTGGCAGGAGCCTCAAACATGGGAGGTTTCCATACCTGGCATCGAACATTAAGCACCGCTGAAGCTGACCCCTTGAGCCCTATGTTTCAGTAGCCCCGACATACCAGTGGGTGTGGTCCAGAAGCCAAAATAATGGTGATGATTATAATATTATGAGACCTCGCAGACATGGGGCAGAGCTGCTACTGGCCTCTCCCGTGACCAGCCACCACGAGGCGCCTGGGAGGGATGGTGGGTTCTAGCCCTGGCCCACCACCCCAGCAGAGCCTCGCAACAAGCCAGACGGCCCCCCCACTCCATGAGGGCCTCCCATTTTCCACATCCGACTTCTCTCTCGCCAGACCTCCACCCAGCAGACCAGCCTATCAGTGCCCAGCCCGCGGCCGCAAGCGGCCGGGCAGTTCATCAATAAATGCTGGACTTAGAGATGCCTACAAGAGTATGCTACCTGCACGGCAGAGCCTGGCAAGCTACCCATGTTGTATTTGATATATATGCCAAATACCAGTAACAATTATAGACCCCATTCTGAATGGATTGAGGCTCTTTATGTTCCTGGAGCAAGCAGATGCCTTGGGCTCTACTAGCATGAGACAGGACATATGGAGATGTTACTGGGGCCCGCCCGAGCAAATCGATGATGAACGGGAAGACAGTGATACAGTGACAGTGATTATAATAAAGATAATAAAATAGAAATACATTAAACATTTAGCACACTAACATAGAGATCATAAAAAGCAGCAAAAAATGGCAAAACAAATACACATGTTCAGGGGCTGCAGAGATAGCTCAATAGGCTGGACACCTCTTGCATGTGGGAGACCCTGGGTTCAATTCTTGCACTACTTGAACCCCAAGAACAGCCAGGATTAATCCCCAAGAACCAAAAGGTGTGACCCTAAAGCAAAATTAATAAAATTAAATACATATTAAGGAGACATTATTTTATATAGTTCAATTAAATAGTCACTTCTGCTACACAGGTTGTAAATAAATAGTTCTGTGCACTGCTGATAATAATTGGAAGTCAAAGAGCCCCCATCACCAATCACGTCAGGAAACCCACCTGTACCCTAACTCATTCATCATCGCTCTGATCTGAAGTCAGCATTACATTCTGTCAACATGAGCAGGCAGCATACAGCCAGAGCTGCTCCAGCCACAGGGAGAAAAGACAGAGTGGGAGTAAAAATGCTGGAGCGGAAAGAGCAGCAGTCTATTTAACTTACTAGAAACCAGCTAAAAAATTGATTAGATAAAAAATATTCTTTGATATCACTGATTTGAAACCACCCACAGATGCCTGCATGCTACTTTCCCTGTTTGGAACCATATAATGGCTCCTATGCCTGATTCTTTCTTGCTTCTCCTATAAGGTTCAAACTCATACTTTTCTTTCAAATGTACCTGAGTAATTTTCTTAGCAGGTCAATGTCCACTATGGTTCTTCAGTTCCTGGAATATATCAAGTAATTAGTACTGTCCTCCAATGTTTTGGAAGACATATTCTGTCCTCTGAATACAATACTTCCCCTACCCATGCCCTACATACCTGCATCCATACCGTTTCTTATTGTCCAGATATTTTTACAATAATAATGTCTTAGTTTTCAGAGACATATCATCCTTATCACTTTCTCTGGCCATTCTATATAATGTACATCTGCTATTCATTCTTTGTCACAATATTCAATTCATTTTCTTCAGAGTTTTATCATGATAAATAATTTTTTTTTTGCTTTACCATCTTCACTTCCTCCAACTTAAAGACATATTAGGTCTCATCACATCTCCAAAGTCAAATGAAACAATGGCACACAATGGACATGCAGAAACTGAAAGTATATCAAAGTTGGAACCACGGAGATGATAGAGTGAGTGAAGTGTGTGCTTTGCCTGCAACAGCCAACTTGTGTTTGATCTCTGTCCAAATATAATCTCCTGAGCCTCTAAGAGTGATCCTTAAACATAGAGCCAGAAGTAAGCCCTGAGCACCACTGGGTGTGGTTCAAAAAGCAGAAAGAAAGGAAAAGTAATAAAATTACACATAAGTGAACAAAAAGTGAAATAGGGACTAAGAGTGAGAAAGAAGAATGGAATAACAATATGTGTGCTAGAACGTTCTCCTAAGCATTTAAAGATCTTATATGTATGTTATTGTCCTATACCTAAGTTCTTTTAAGCTTCTCACTTCTCAATTTATTTGAATCATATGGAGAATTTAAACATATTCACACACACACACAGAGGTACATTGACTCCATCTCAAATCAATTAAATCTAAACCTTCAGTAAGTGCATCCATTCCATGTTTCAGTAGATTTAAAAAAATCTTTAAGTGATTCTAATGTGCAATCATACTGGCTCTTTGCAGGACTCTCAAAAGTGAACTTAATGGAATTATAGAGAACTAGTGAAAAGCATAATTCTCCTAGACACCACAGTTCCTAATGAGTCCCACATCTAATGAGTCCCCAAGTGCTACTGGTGCCATCTAGGAGCCACAGTCAACGGATCACTACTTAGCATAGGTATTGGCTTTGGAAGGAAAGGAAAAGGCTAGAAAGACTATTTAAGGAAGATAACTGAAAAGAGTAAAAATTAAAATAATAGGGTGTTTTAAGCATAGTCTCCAAGTCAATCACTTCCCAGTGGATCATAATTGAATAGAGATGCCAGAAATCACAGAAAAGTCATTGCACTGAGAGATGGAGGCAATAGGAGCCCAAGACATCGGCAACACTCTCTAATTGTATATAAAGAATCATGAGATCAAAAAGCCCAAGGCATACTAATGAAGAAAGATGATGCCATGTGTCTACAAATAGTCCATAAGTTCTCCTCCAATGCAATCATAAACTCAATTCTGGTAATAATGCTATCTTTGAATAGGCTGATTTCGATATGTGATTTTTAAGAAGGATCTTTACATTTGCATGCAGTAAGCAGTTGATTGGGTTTAGTAAATTAACATGCACCTCGGAGTACCAATTAACTGTCATGGCTTGAAACTTTTCCTTAATCCTTAATATTTATGTTTCCTACTCAATGCCCTCACACTCTGAGAGGGTCAGTTTCCCCAGGAAAGGCAGAGAATGCAATGCATCTTTAAACATCTCTAGGCTGGTCTGTGTACTTAAGAGCTCCAGTACACATTTTGCAATCACATATCTCCGAATAATTTATACAATCAATTAAAGAGCATTATCAAGGGATGATTTGACAACTGTTGCCATGCCAACCAGTGGAGTAGACAGCGCCTCCGTGTTTAAAGGCCGCACCTGATGATGGATGTAGCAGATTTTGAGGACTCAGACAGAATCACAGATGTCCAAAGGTGTGGAGGGAACATGATTTAAAAAAGCTTTGATGTTGTGCCATTTTTACTGGCAAAAGGGTGTTGATGGCATGTTGTTCATTTTCTCATTAAAATTCTGTCATTTTTCACAGTGTTCTGCATTCAGAGCTGAAAACCGAAGTGAGAATGCACTTTTACAGACTGATAAAATATGATAGCAAAATGGATGATGTTCATTTGCAGGCTGAATTAATTTTTTTAAAGTTTGTGTCAGTGCATTTATGAAAAGCCCTAATCAGATGTGACTTTATCAGCTTTAATGGACCTATATTAAACACTTTTTCATTTATAATTAAAATTGTGCATAGCAAATAGCTTCCCAATGTATTGACCTAAAATGTATTTGAAATGGGTCACGAAAGAATATAACAAAAGCAAAATGTGTGGGGCCAGAGCGATAGTCCAGCAGGTAGGACATTTGCCTTGCACGCGATCCCCAGTATCCCATATGGTCCCCACAAGCACTGCCAGGAGTAATTCCTGAGTGCAGAGCCAGGAGAAACCCTGAGCATCGCTAGGCATGACCCAAAAAAAAGCAAAAAAAAAAAAAAAGAAGAAAAAAAAGTGCACTTTTACAATGTCTAGATTCTGCTTGATTTCTTGATGTCCATAACAATGATGAAGTCAGTACACCTAGAAGATTTACCAACACCCTAAAATAAATCCCATGGTGTCTAGTTCTTCCAGTCTACTAGTGAATTTTATTTGCCAATATTTTGTTGGAGAGTCTTGGATCTACATCTAACAGAGATACTTGGTTAAATGTTTCTTTTTTATTTCCTCTTCTTCTGGTGGTTGAGTATACCCAAAGGTTCTCAGGAATTATTCCTGGCTCTGTGCTCATGATCGATCACTGGTGGTGCTTGAGGGATTTTATGTGATTCCAGGAACCAAACCACAGTTATCTCTATGCAAGGCAAGTGCCTTATCCCCTGTACTATCTCTTCAGCCCTACAATTTTCTTTTTTTTTTTTTGTGATACTCTTCTCTGGTTTGGGTACCCCAGTCATGCTGTCCTTGTTAAATTAATTAAGAAGTGCTTCCTTCAATTGCTTAGAAGAGATTCATGATGTTAGATTTAAGGGTTTGTGTCTTTTTTAGAGAGACTCACAGACATGGGGCAGAGCTGTTACTTGCTCTCCCTGTGCCCAGCCACTCATGAGGTGCCCAGTAGGGATGGCTGGTTTTAGCCTCTGGCCCGCCACCCCAGCGGAGCCTTGCAACAAGCCAGATGACCCCCACTCCATGAGGGCCTCCATTTTCCACATCCGACTTCCCTCGAGTCAGAGCTCCACCCAGCAGACCAGCCAATCACAGCCGGCTCGCGCAGCTGCTTGCAGCCCAGCGGTTCATCAATAAATGCTGGACTTAGAGATGACTACAAGAGTATGCTACCTGCATAGCAGAGCCTGGAAAGCTACCCGTAGTTGTATTTGATATGCCAAATACCAGTAACAATTATAGACCTCATTCCGGAATGGATTGAGCCTCTTTATGTTCCTGGAGCAAGCAGGTGCCCTTGGGCTCTACTAGCATGAGACAGGACATATGGAGATGTTACTGGGGCCCGCCGAGCAAATCAATGATGAACGGGAAGACAGTGATACAGTGATACAGATAGTCTTTTTTAGAGTTTGGTAGAATGTATTTGGATTTACCATATGTGATGCTGGGGAATTGAACTCCTACTAAAGAGGGTCCTACCAGATGGGGAGTCCCACCAAAGAGAATTCTACCAGAAAGGATTCCACCAAAGAGAGTCCTACCAGAAAGGAGTTCCACCAAAAAGAAGAGTTGTACCTTAATTCATTCCCCTTATGTACACAAAAGTAATCCTAACTTCAGGGAGGGTCCCTGTCAACAAAGAGCCCTGAACAGCTTCTAGGTAGTAGAAGAGTGTAGAAGGGTGGTGCCATACCCTACTACAGGTATAAAAGGATTACACCAAGAACTAATCCCTTCTTCTGAGATTATCTCTATGTAAAACACTGGAGAGAGAGGGCCCGGTATTAAGTAATACATCTTAATTTCATGGGCTTCACGTAATCTAGATGGTACCCACAAGTTCCTTCTTATTTATTATCTGCGCCAGGGTGATTCTGAGTCCCTTTGTTCTCCGTAACACTGAAAGGGATCACACTCACCTGCTTGAGAGCAAACAAGTATGATCCTTCCTATAATCTTAAATGATAGTCTCAACTTAGCCAGGATGGTAGTCTCCTGGTAAATTCTAACTGTCCCACGCTGGGTGCAATGGGTAAAAAAAGGAGCTTTACCCAATCTAGATAACATAGAAGTCTTCGTAGATGCATAATAATAAGTCAGAAGATACTCATTCAGAGTCAAGGTGAATTCTGTAACTGCCACACCCTCCATCAGTGTTTAAGTAGAAGAGAGATCTCATTAGTGAAGCCTGGTTTAAGAACACATAAATAGATTAAGCTGTGAGTAGATAAAACAGCATAGCTCCCAAGCTAGCTAGGTCTGTTATCCAACAAGTTGTTACAGGCATTATGGGCTATAAATGTAGGGGTATAGGCTACTGTTCTTTAGCAAAATTTGCTTTGCTGCTCTCACTTTGGTGTAGATTAAATATATCTAGACTAATAGACAAAAGTCTTTTGCAGTACGTTAGTAGAAGAAGCAGAGATCCTTTTTTACATCATAATAACTTCCAAAGTTTCCCTCAGAGATCGTGTAATCAATAGAAAGATTATCTTTTAGAAGCATCTGTTTAAGATTGAATCCTGAGAGTCTGCTTTGTTCTCAGAATCAAGAAATGCTTCCTTGTTTGAAGGAAACCAAGCTGGGATATCAGGCTTGAAGGTGAGGCAGACAAAAATCAAGGAATCCTAAAGGAGAGGGCTAGTTGTGCAGGACAAACATGGTACTATCTCCCCTAGAACAAATTTCAAGAGGATTAATATTAACTAAGAGATGACTCTGGAGAAAAGAATAAATATGTGCACACATAAAAGGAATTGCTGCTGATTTTTATTGCAGCAATGCCACTGAAGATTTTATTTGCAGGATGAGGGCTTAACATGTCCTTCAATGTCCGCCTTTCCCAAAATGTAGTGGATGAAATGTAGAATTTTTCATCCATCTCATCTTTTTTTGATCTTTTTCATAATCTTTTATTAATAATAATTTGTTTTCTATGACATACTAACTATGTATCCCCATCTTTCCATCAGTTAATGCATGAAAGAGGGAAAATGCATACTTTGGGGATATCAGAAACTAAATGATCACTTTGGTATGAGAAATAATTGGAAATTTTAGAGTACATCAGGCACCAAACTCTTGGGAAAACTTAATTCAGTAATCTCAACTCTTAAAGTAAAAACACAAGTGTTGATCCAAAAAATAATCTCACAAGCTCTTACCAGTAGAGAAGCCCTAGTTCATAACTCTCTGGAAAGACATTAAACTGTCTTTCAAACTGTATTAATGCTGTAGTTAAATTTGAAATGACATTAAATAACTCTCTTTAGTTGGACACAATCAATCACATGCAGATAAACGATACCATCATTTTTTCTCCTTCAGACTTTCAGTGCTACCAGGGAAGTTTCCGTGTATGGCCAGTTGTAACACAACTAACAAAGACATGAGGTACATGTAAATATGTCCAAACATAGAAGTACTATTGATTAGTACATATGACAATGTCACTTAAAAATTTCATTCACAAAATTAATTCTTAGCATGTCCTTAATATTCACCTTTACTAACAAGAAATTATAAAAGCACCACAAAAGTACCTGTATTGCAAACTATAATGCCCAAAGGAGAGGGAGAGACAGAGACAGAGACAGAGAAGAGAAGGAAAGAGAGAGACAGAGAGAGGGAAGAAAAAGTGTCTGCTGTAAAGACAGACTAAGGTGGGGTATGGTGGAAGGAAACTGGAGATATTGGTGAGAAAAATGTACACTGGTGAAGGATAGGTGTTGGAGTATTGTAAGATTAAAACCCAATCATGAACAACTTTGCAACAATGGGTATCTCAAGATGGTTTACTTAAAAATAAACCATAAAATATTTACAGACACATTTATAGAAATGTATACTGACAATATAAAAATGTGATGTAGGGATATGACATATGTAATTTCTGCTGTCCATATTTTCAACCTTACAGTGCTGGAGAGAGAATAACCCATAAAAAAGTTAATAACAGAAGACAACTAATTTAAAAACTAATGCAAAGATGACATAAATATATACATATATGTACATATTATGATACCAATATCCAAGGTCGGGTGAAGCATGGATCAGGAGGTCTTATCAAGGTGGAAACTATCACAAACGTGTGGGAGTCAGAGGCTAGGTAAGACAGAAAATGGAACAGTGTGCCAATAATTGTCAAAAGTGCTAATACCAACCTAGAACTGAGCATTAAACACAGGCAAAAGATACACACGACAACCTCTAAATGTATGTATTGCAATCCACAATGTGGAAAGGAAGGAAGAGATAAAAGAAATAGAGAGAAAGAGAAAGAAATAAAGAACCTGCCATAGAGGCAGGCTAGGGAGGGGGAGGGAATCGGGACATTGGTGGTGGGAAATGGGCACTGGTGGAGGGATGGGTGCTGGAACATTGTATGACCAAAACCCAAATATTAACATCTTAAGAACATCTTTGTAATTGTATATCTCACAGTGGCATAATAAAGTATTTAATAAAAAAATAAAAACTAATGCAAAGTGATAGTTTATGGTCATTAATTAAATAACTATTAAGGATATGGAATAGTAGTAAAGTAGGGAAGCCCGCCTTGCATGATCCCAGATTTGATCCCTGGCACACAAGGTCATCCCCTGAGTCGTCCAGGAGTGATCCTTGAGTGCAAAGCCAGAGTAAGCCCTGAACACTGACAAGTATGGCCATAAATAAATAAATAAATAAATAAATAAATAAATGAATGAATGAATAAATAGATCTGTATCTAGCTACTTCTAGGTATATATTATATATAGTATATATTACATTATATTATATATTTATATAAATTATATAATTTATATATAATATATAACATAATTAATATATGATATATAATCCATACATATATAATATATAATATACAGGTACAGATTATATATAATATAGATTAATATATTATATATAATCTATACTGTTTCTTTTCTTACCATTTCTTTCTATATATATTTCTCTCTATATTTCTATATATAAATATAGAAATGGTAAGAAAGATAGAGTATGGCTAATATTTTTGTAGATGTCAGAAACTTTTCTGTTGGGCTGTCCACTGATTTTGTTTCCATTTTCTTTGCCTTAATTTTGAGAATTTCCTTTATTTAAAGTACCCAAGACTGACATTCGCCTTATTATGAAGAAAGAAAATGCTGATATCTTGATATTTTTTAACCAAGGAATTATTTGCAAGATGTTACACAGCATCTTTAAAATAGCATTAAAGACCCATATTTGGAGTGCTTAGAAAGATAATTTATTTCTAGACACTGTATTCAGTTTTTCCTATGATAATTGCCAATTTTTTTTAATGTGGAAACGAAGTTTACTCATTTGAAGTGTTTACTGAAAGCCAGGCAACAATATTAAAACAGGGAAAGACATCTAAGCCATGATTTTTTCTTCCCTTAAAAAAGATTCTTCTAAAAACAAATTATAAGAGTTAATATCAATCTCTGGGAGTCACTGATACAAAAGGGAGGGAAATCAAGATTTCAAAGTTTCAAAAAATATCTCCCTATTTACTTACTACCTAATTTATTTACACTTTTTCACTTTTATTTTTTTCTTATTGAATCACTATGAGAAGCATAGTTACAGAACTGTTCATACTGCATTTTGGGGATACAATGTTTTAATACGCATCCCTACACCAATGCGCATTTCCCACCACCACTTCCCCAGTTTCCCTTCATCCACCTTCCACCAACCCCCACCCCACTGCCTGACTCTGTAGCAAGCACCTTCCTTTCCTCTTCTCCCTCTCCCCTCTTCTCTTCTCCCCTCTCCTCCCTCTCCTCCCTCCCTCTCTTCTTCCCTTCTCTCCTCTCCTCTCCACCCCCTCCTCCCTCTCTTCCTCTCCACTCTCCTCCTCCCTCCTCCTCTTCTCCTCTCCTCTCCCTCTCCCTCTCTTCTCTTCTCCTCCCCTCCCCTCCCCTCTCCCTCTCCTCCCTCTCCCCCCCTCTCCCCCCTCTCTCCCCTCCTCCCTCCTCTCTCCTCTCCTCTCCCTCTCCCTCTCCCTCTCCTCTCCCTCTCTCTCTCCTCCTCTCCTCTCCTCTCCTCTCCTCCCCCCACCCCCCTCTCCTCTCCTCTCCTCTCCTTCTCTCCTCTCTCTCCCCTCTCCCCCTCTCCTCCCCTCCTCTTCCTCTCCTCCCCTCCCCTCCCTCTGCCCTCCTCTCCCCTTCTCTCCTTTCCTCTCCTCCCTCCCTCCCCTCCTCCCCTCCCCTCCTCTTCTCCCTCCTCCCTCCCCTCCTCTCCTCTCCTCCTCTCTCCCTCCTTTCCTCTCTCTCTCTCCCCTCTTTCCCCCTCTCCCCTCTCCTTCTCCTTCTCCCCTCTCCTTTTCTCTCTCTCTCTTTTTTCCCCTACTCCTTTCCAATACACCCCCTGAGAGGTTATCAATTACGATACTGTTACCTATATTAGCACACAGTTCTCATTCAGTGACCATTTCGAACTATCTTTGTCACAGTGGTCCCTTCTCTATCCCATTACTTCTTCCCCAGTACTTGAGGCAGGCTTCCAACCATGGAGCAATCATCCTGGTCCTTGTTTCTACTGTCCTTGGTTATTAGTATCATGCAATATCATCTCTGGATTATCATATAAAAGTTTCTTTATACCCCCCCAAATGAGTAAAATCATTTTGTGTCTGTTCCTCTCCTTCTGACTCAATTCACTCAGCATGATACTCTCCGTGTCCACTCATTTATATGAGCATTTCATAGCTTCATTTTTATCAATGAGCTGTGTAATATTCCATTGTGTATATGTACCATTGTTTCCTTTAACCTAGTCATCCGTTCTTTATAATTTAGGTTGTTTTCAAATTCTGCCTATTATAGTAGTGCTGCAATGAACATAGATGTGTTGATGGTAGTTCTGCTGTGTGTTTGGGCCCCCCAGAGTACATTCCCAGATGTGGTATGGGTCATAAGGAAGCCTAATCTCTAGGTTTTTGAGGAATTTCCAAATTGGCTTTCCAAGAAAGATTGGACCAGATGGCATTCTCACCAACAATCAATGAGAGTCCCTTTCTCCCACAAATCATGCCAGCACTAACTAATTTTGTTCTTTTCTGTAGTGTGCCAGTCCTTGTGGTGTGACATGATATTGCATTGCTTTTGATTATGCATCTCCCCTGGTGATTAGCATTGTATAAATATTTTTCAATGTGTCTTTTTGGCCATTTGCATATCTTCTTTAAGGAAGTTTTTGTTCATTTCTTCTCCCCATTTTATGATGGAGTTGGATTTTTTTTGTGTAAAAGTTCAAACACTGCCTTATACATCTTGGATATTAACTCATATTATGGATATTGAATGAATTTCATTCTAATCTGTGGGTTGTCTACATATCTTGGTCACCATTTCTATTTTTAATTAATATTTTTTATACCACCGTGAGATATACAATTCAATGTTAGCCTATGTTTCGGGTTCTGGTCACAGAGTGTTCCAGCACCCTCTCTCCACCAAAGTCCATTTTCCACCACCAATGGCAGGTTCCTTTATCTGTTTTCTTCTCCCTCTCTCTTTCCTCTCTACATTGTGGATTATAATACATACACTTAGAGGCCATCATGTGCATTTTTTGCCTGTATTCAATGCTCAGTTCTAAGTTGGTATTAGCCCCCATTTTATTCACACATGCTCCTTTTCTCTGTCTTACCTAACCTCTAACTTGTTGTCTATGTATCTTGGTCTACCATTTCTTTTGAGGTGTAGAAGGATCTTAGTTTATTGAGTCCCTTTATTTGTCTTTGCTTTCATTTGCTTGGTACAGTGTTTGATCCTTCCAAGTCTCCTCTTAACTGGAGGGTTCTGCTCATGTTCTCTCCTCCATGTATCTTATGGATTTAAGTCTGATATTGAGATATTTAATCCATTTTGATTTGATTCAGTGCCTCATTCTAGAAAGAATTGGAGTTCACTTTTTTGCATGTAGCTGTCCAGTTTGCCCAGCACCACTTGTTAAAAGAGAATTTCCTTACTCCACTTCATACTTTTTACTCTTTATCAAAGATTAAGTGATCATATATTTGAAAGTTGATATCTATTTTAACTTCAAGGGATTTTGGGGTTAGGAATTCTTTTAATATAGGGTGTTTGCTGAGCTCTATCTCCCAAGGACTTCTCAATAACAGAATAGATATTTGCAGCTTTCTGGGAGCTGAGGTACGACTACCCCCTGATATATACTAGCACACTTCCTTTCATCTTCTCAAGACAATTCTTTCTGTCCTGTACAGGAGCCATTAACCTCACCTCCTGATGGGGAGCACCACTAGGACCCTCACAGTGCCTGGAAGCTTAGTTCCCTTCTACCTCCAGCCGGCGGGAATGGATGAAGACCAGGAATCCGATGCAGTTTTAAAAGGGCTTTACTACCACAGGTTCCAATATACAATCCAAGAGCAGGGAAACCTCCAGACTCTCTTCTCAGCTAGGCCCCAGCCAGGTGTAGGCCAAGATGGCTGCCACCACGTGTTGAGGCCCCAACAGAGAATGGAGAGGACGAGAAGCAAAATGCCAAGGGAAGCTGAAATGGCAAAAGGGGGCAAAAGAGAGCTTCTTTCTTCTTGCAGCTTATTTTATAGCTAGAAATCCCCCCACCCTCCAGCCCAGCCCATTCTGGGCTGGGCTATCTAGAGATGAAAACAGGAAAATAGCTCTATAGAAATGTAGCAACTTCAGGAGACCATCTGGTTGTTTACAAGGATCCAGAGCTACTTCAAAGCCTCCTAGCAGAGCTGGGAGGAGCTATAAGCTAAATGTAACTTCCCCTGGCAGGAAGGATCAAATGCCCTCAGGTAATTTCTCCCAGCACCTCACCTAATGTCTTGAGCCAAGATCTGCCTGGAAATGCCTTTATAGGGTAGAGAAGGGGTTTCTGAGATGGCATGTCTCTGTACCAAAGACTAATACTAATGCCAGTTAAATATTTCTCCAAGCCTCTCACAAGAGTCTCATCTACTTCACGGTAGTTTTGTATTTAGTTGCCTTTGAGTTATCAGGGGAGCCATGCTTGCTTGCTTGGAGGCAAACAGCATTTCTCTCTGGTCTAATTACTTAGAGATCCAACGTGGTCAGGCAAATATGCTGGTAAGATCCAGCTAGTCCCACGATGATTGTGGTAGCATGAGAGAATATTTATACCAGCCAGTACAGAATACATGGTCAGATAAACTGCCACATTTAGACTACCCCCTATCTATGAAGTGACTTGCAGGAGGCAATCCAGAGCAGATGCAGAGGCCTAGTTATAGGTGTCCTGCAACAAGCATCCATTAATTACCTGGAATTAGTATTTAAACACCTTGGTTACTGGAATAGTCTCCCTTTCATGCCAGCTAAATAAGCAATACAAGAGCCCTTAAATATTCAAGGAGTAGTTTCAGTTCCAACTTTTAAGCATAATCATTTTTAATTGAAACATTCTCCTTAGAACATATAGAATTGAAAATTCAATGATCCCCAAGATTGACGACATAATAATGTTCTTAATTATTTCAGTGGGTTATTTAGTATAATTATCTGTATTTGGTTAATGAACTTATATATCTGACTGTAAGGGAGTTGAAACCAAACATTGTGACGCTGATTTGAGGTATACATTTAATTCTTTTTGAAAAAGTTTTGAATATATGGCTTAGCTTAGTCTGGATTGTGCCAATTCATGCTTATTTGTGATAAAAGTAGATGAAGTAGTGGTGATATGGGTTATGAATTTCATTTGAATGGTTTTTCATTACATTCCATAAAGGTCGTGTTGTACAGATTATGACAGAAACCAAGAAGGTATTGGAAGCCTATGGTGAGAGCACTGGACACAAAAATATTTCGGTCAAAGAAGGTATGTAGTCCTCTCTAGATAGCTTCCTCTCTGTGAATAACACTCGAATTTCTGTTAGGTTTGATGTTGCCTATGAACTCGCTCTTTCACCCCAGAAAATTTTTTCCTTTGTTGGAGCATGGGAGAGCCCCGCTTTGATAGCCAACCAAACATGCTCAGTCAAGTGTCGGGTCTCCATTTTTTCTTTTCCTTGTTTCTTTGTCTTGTTTTTCTTGTCTTGTCTTTCCCTTTACCTTGTCCTTTTCTTTTCTTCTCCTGTCTTGTCTTTTCTTGTGTTGTCTTTCTTGTCTTGTTTTCTTTTTTCCTTCTCTTCTCTTTCTTTTTTAATTTTACTTTCTCTCTTTTTTCTTTTTCTTCTTTCATTCTTTTTTTCTTTTCCTTCTCCCCTTTTCTTCCTCTCTTTCTTTCTTTCTCCCTTTTGTTTCTCTCTCATCTTCTCTCCCTTTTCTTCTTTCTTTCCTTTTCTTTCTCTCTCTACATTCCTTCCTTCACTCCTTTCCCTATTGTATCACTGTATCACTGTCTTCCCATTGTTCATCGATTTGCTCGAGTGGGCAACTCAGTAATATCTCCATTAGTCCTGTCACAAGCAAGTGCAACCTAAGGGCATCTACTTGCTACAGGGACAGAAGGAGCCCTAACCCATTGTTCAGGTTATGGAACTGAGGTCCATAATAGTTATTAGTCTTTGGCATGAAAAGTAAATAAATCACGGTAGCTTGCCAGGCTTTACTGTGTAGGTGGTATAGTCTCAGTAGAAGGCTCTCAACCTGAGCATTTACTGATGAAACTTAAAGGGGGGAAGATCAGGTTTTCTCTTGGATGGAGGTATGAGGAACTCACGGAGTCTGGATGTTGAGAAGGACTAAATGCATGATGTGTGGTTTAACTCTGGCTTCTCGCCAGGCTTACTGGTATCAGTTAAAACATGTCTATAACTGTTTACTATGTATAAATGTGGAAAGAAATTGGGAAGAACCTTGGTGCAAAAATTCAGTATCCTATAAAAATATCGCGCGGCCCCGCATCAAGGGACTTGTGGGTGGTGTAG
The DNA here is from genome assembly GCA_021461705.1 of Cryptotis parvus. Lineage (NCBI taxonomy): Eukaryota > Metazoa > Chordata > Mammalia > Eulipotyphla > Soricidae > Cryptotis > Cryptotis parvus. The sequence goes on from JAJIBD010005277.1 coordinate 47,024, forward strand.
GTGGGTCTCTTTCCAGGGCAACTGGTCAGGATGAGGAAAAGGGCAGGGCCCAAAGCTCCACTGAGTCTGGCCAGCATGGTCTCTCCCCGCTCATGAGACAAAGCCTCGAGACTAGTTGGACTCGGCCTGGGGATGGCCAATCCCCTTACCTGAGGTCAACTCCACGGTTGCTTCCACATGGGGCTGGCCGAGCAGCACCAGCTGTGGGTCTGAAGTGGAAGCAACCCATGGCTCTGATCTCCCGGTAAGGGCTCGGCCATCCCCTGACCAAGTCCAACATTGCTCCAAGGGTTTGCTCTCATGAACGGGGAAGAGACCATGCTGGCCAGACTCGGAGTGGAGTTTTTGGGCCCTGCCCTTTCCTCTGCCTCCATGCCAGTTGCCCCGGAAGAGAGAGACCAACCCACGCCAGACTCAGCTAATTTGCAACCCCAGAAGAGATCCAGACCCATCCACTTCCTATTGGGTACATGCCCAAAAATTCTTCAGAACTTACCCTGGCTCTGTGATTGGGGACCATTCCTTTGCTTTGGAAGCTATATATGATGGCAAGCATAGAAACCTAGTCAGATACATGCAGGTCAGGCATCTTACCTATTGTGTTATCTTTCTGTCCCCATGGTCTCTTCTTTCAGAGGAAGAGAAGTAGCCAAGTTTTGCGGTCAAACTCATTCATTATAAGGGGAAAAATAAGTTATAGAGATAATGCAGTTATCAACCATGCCATAACAGCCTACTGTCTTGACAAATTCTTCTTGTACAAATACTTCCATAGCTGAGGTTGGGAAATGGTATAATTAGTCACAGGACAGGTGATAAAGTCTATTGGGAGGGAATTCTCCTTAAGCTAGTATACGGAATGTCCTTTTAAGCTTTTTTATATGCAAACATTGAGAGTGTGAATGTTTGTTTACATATAAACAAGCTTAAAAGGACATTCCTAGATATACTGAAACATTAAGTAGAATTTGAGAATATTCACTCTCAATGGAACAAACATCTCTGAATACAGCAGTTATGTGTACCTAGGGTCGAGAAATCAACATGATGAACTGACCTAAAACCTGAGCTGCGCAGAGCAAGAGAGCAGCATGGAATGCCTTCAAAGGTATCGAAGAAATAGCTAAAAGGACAAAAGAACCTCCTGCTCCCGGCACATCTCTTTGACTCCACCGGTTCTCCCTGCATTAACATACGCCTCGAGACCTGGGCCCTACGAAAGCAGGATGAGAATGCTATTCAGGTCTCCCAGAGAGGAATCGAAAGAGCTATGCTTGGAATATCACGCCTCACTCAAGTGAGAGAAGGAATCCGGAGTTCTGACCTCTGTAGCTATTCCAGAATCAGGAAACCTGTCTCATTTGCCAAGGCATCGAAATCAGATGGGCTGGACATGTAATGCAATCTGGGAGACAACCGCTGGACTAGAGCTATTACCGACTGGATCCCATGGGATGTCAAAAGATCACGTGGCCGCCCACCAACAAGATGGTCAGACTTCCTTGTCAAGACCCTGAAGGAACGGGTTTGAGGCTCTTGATATTCCTGAATCAACCAGATGCCATTGGGCTACATTGGCACGTGATAGGGTCCAATGGAAATGTTACTGGCGCCCGCAAATCCGATGAATAACGGGATTCAAGTGGTTCAAGTGGATATGTAAACATAGTTAGTAGCTCCACAGACCATTTCATTCAGAGTCAGAAAGAAAATTTATTTCTGTACAGGATTAAAAAAGGTAATACCTTTTCTTAGAATTAAAGATTGGTAAATATTCTAGCAAATCCTCAAAAGAGAAGTAGTTTTAGTTGTTGCTGAACTTTAGCTCCAATTGAGATGTTCTATACTGACAGTATTCATCTGTTCCTGATTTTGTATCACTTACTATGAATTGGGGCTGGGAACCAAGAATAATAATTATAACCAGGGAAGCTCATGCTTTGTTGTGGGTCATAAGTAACAAACTTTGATCTTTATTTGCAATGTTTTCTTCTTTACTGGACATATCTACATGTGACATATCAAACTATCATTTCCAGAACTGCGCTGGCATTGATCAGCTTGTTCAAGTGAACTTATTCAACTGACTATTGAGTGTCCTGCATATAGACATGTCAGTAGACATTTAGAGGATGTGATATGTTATCATTGTGTTATCAATGGCTTTTGTTTCCTGTAAGTTGAAGATTGCTATGAGGTATGTTGCTACAGTATATCTTTTTTATGAGATGCCACAGGATATCTTTATTTATTATGAGAATAATAAAATCCCAGAGGAGTAGGAGCCAGATGTTGTTCTCAACCACAAACAAATATAGTGCTACTATTATACCAGCAAGCTGCAGGATTTGAGTGGTGATAAATCTTTTGACTATAAGACTGGAGCAATTGTCCTGTGGGTAAGGTGTTTGCCTTGCACACGGCCGACTAATGCTTGATTTGCTTGGTATCCCAGTTTCAACCCCTATATCCCATACGGTCCCCAGAGAACTGCCAGGAGTAATTCTTGAGTGCAGAGCCAGGGAATAACCCCTGAGTATTGTTGGGTGTAACCCAAAAAGGCAAAGAAAAAACAAAACAAAAAACTGTCTTTTGACTGTAGAGACATATTTTTGATATTTATAAATTTGCCCAATATTTGGTATTTATCTTCAAGTTTTATAATACATTAAATTATAAGGAAACACCTATTCACTCACAATGTAAGACAACATCAGTATTGGCTTCTGAAAGTAAACACATCTGTAAATTTTGTACCTTGGTACTTGACTTAACATCACTCAGTTTCCAAGCCTACATGTAGTGTATTTCCAAAGGAAGTTCAACTTCATCTATCAAGCCAAATATCTTGTCTCATATTTCAGAGCTTTCTTCTGTCCCCAACACTACTGTTCTCCTCCAAGTGTTTTGTCACAGGTAAGCACTCATCACTGCAACTCCACAAACTTATCAAGTTCAGAGCTGATGGACATGGTTTTCAAGGGCTATAGGAAATAAATGATTCCTTTAAAACTTCCTCAAAAAGCAGATTCTCTCTCTGTCTTAAGTACAACAATCACAGTCGTCTACTTCCATCAGTGTCATACTGGGAGGCTTCAAACCACAAAAATATGTTCCTTGACAGTGGTGAAGGCTGTCAGGAAGGCACACCCCGGCTTTCCTGTTAGATTTCTTCTATGTCCATTCCACTTTCTGGTTGTGGCTATTAATCTAAACCAGACTTTGGCTTAACGCTGGGTCATTCCACCTCTGTCTCTGTCATTTTACAATGTTCTTCCTGTATCTGTCTCCCATCTGACACTTCCCTATTATAGATTCTACAGGATTAGGGGCTTACTCTCAAACTCATCTTAACCTGCCTAGATTTTCAAAGGTTTTTTTCCTAATAAGGTTATTCACCTGGTACCATGGACTAAGATTTTTAGCATATCTTTTAGAGGCATTCAATTTAATCAATAATGTTGCCCAATATGTCAACTACTTAGAAGCAAATGAAAAGGATGAAACATAGAAAATTTTTTTATTTTTTCTACATTTTTTTACAATTTATACACAGATCCTATTTATAAAAGTGTGACAACAATACAGAAACTGTAGCTAACAAGAGCAGGAATTTGGTTACCACTTTTAGAGCCATGTGAATAAAAGGATGCAGTAACTGTGAAGCAGGAATGTCCTGTCGGGTCGGAGGCGCAGAGACGAGACACCAGGAACACGACGTATTTCCATTAATATTTTTTAATAATCACCAGCCGGAGGGGCAGCAGTTCTCATTATGGCAGGAGCTCGCTGACCTGAACTAACTCATTTGACTGACCGAACTGACTGACCACCTCCACACAGACCCCAACTCCCTTATCCCTCATCCCAAAGGGCAATACAGCTTAAAGTTTGCATGGTTTACATTACAAAGACAGTTCCCATTCATTGACTAGGACTTAGGAATAATAGGGAAGGAGACAACCAGGAACCAAAAACCTGCAGGGGGTGCTATCTAGGTAAGATGAGATGAACAAAAGAACGCATTACAGTTGCTAATGCAGCCTTCAGGACTAGCCCATGATGGCAAGGACATGTCAGACAGAAGAACAAGAAAAACCTGTTTTCTGCCTAACTTTAAGCATTGTCTATTAGACTCCATCTTGGGCTAGTTATAGCCAACAGGGAAATGTGCAGAGAAATGACCTAGGATAGCCTTGTCTGGGTATACCTGCAGATGATCAACAGTTTCACTAGGGATTTCTACATACTAACCCTATTGGGAGACAGTCTGCCGGAAGTCCCTGTGTATCTGTTAACAGGCAGTATCCATCAGACCTTCCTTTGCATATCCTTAGATCTACCTTCTGCCAACAAACTGGAATCAAGAAAGTAGTTGAATGTAAAAGAGTATTTTGACAGTAGCCTCAATCTTAAATCTTAAGAGATTCACCACTCTCTCTAGGTGGGAACTTGAGTAATAAATACTTATATTATTTATTTCTGACTTTCTGCTGGTAGTTCCTTTAGATTAAAACCACTATCAGATACCCAAAACATGTAAACAGGAAGGAAAAGTGGAAAGTTAGTTCAGAATGACTGAGAGAAAACACAGCACGTTTTATGTAATCAGAGTTTACTTTAATAAAAGGATATAAAATGTAATAAAATTTTAGTGAAAAAATTATAGTGAGAATTCACTCATAGGTTAAACACTGGTCAGTGAATTTTAAAATGTGAAACTGATTTGATCTGGAGCATTATATGTTCCCTGGGAATCTTTCCCCAGGTAGTTTTGCTGGGTGCAGTGTTGGAAAGCCCTGAGCACCAGCATGGTAGCAGGGGGTAATAACCAGCACTGCAGGGAGAGAGTAGCAACAACATTTCTAACACTTTCACATTGAACTGTGACCCAGATGATTGAAAACTGTAAGTAAATGTCGTGGGCTTCTTTAGTACCACTTAGCAGGACCAGTTAACATTTTTTTTTAAATAAAATAATATAAAATAAGCATGACTATTTTTTGTTTTATTTTTGTTTGGGGGCATGCCTGGCAGTGCTACGGGGTTACTCCTGGCTCTACACTCAGCAATCATTCCTGACAGTGCTTGGGAGACCATCTGGAATATATGGGATCAAACCCAGGCTGACTCCTCCAAGGCAAAGGCCCAACCTGTTGTAATATTGCTCAAGCCCTATTTTTTCTGTTATTGTTATCCAGTTTTGATAAATTGATTGCAGTTTAATCTCTTATTCACTGAATATTTACTATATAATCTCCATTTATAAATATCAAAAGTTGTTTTATTGGGGGAAATGACCAGTTTACTACATTTTTTTTCTAAATAGTTGTGAGTAAAGGCTAATTCTTTCCTTGTATTTTGACATCTTTTATGTCAAACTCATATGCGAATGATCTTAACTTATTGAAACAGTTCAAACAATTAATTTGAAGAACCATTATTCTGAGAAGATAATAACTAGCCATAACTGGAAGCAGGCAGCACCAATAAAAGTACTGGTCAACCAAGTTGTTTATAATACCCAGAAATAACACTGAGCCTCACAGTCACTAGATTGGCCTTTGGGGAATTGTTTTAGCAATTATTCAACCTTTGTTATTTTCCCTTGGTAATTCTCACCTTCTACCGAATAATAACTTCTATAAGTTATATGTTATATGTAACTTATATATAACTTTATAAGTTATATATAACTTAAGTTATAAGTTATATATAAGTGTATGCCAAATACACTATAACTATGTAGTCAAACAACTTCTCAAAATTTTCTACCTCATAAAATGGAGAGAAATTTATGTAAGAAAACAATGTTGAAAATGATAGTCTCTGGCAGATATTCAGGAGTGAAATTGCAGGAAATACAGAAGCCCTATTTTTAACTTCTTTTTTTTTTTTTTGCTTTTTGGGTCACACCCAGCAATGCTCAGGGGTTTCTCCTGGCTCTGCACTCAGGAATTACTCCTGGCAGTTCCTCGGGAACCATGGGATGCCGGGATAGAACCTGGTGCCGGCATGGGCAGGCCACATGCAAGGCAAATGCCCTACCCACTGGGCCATCTCTCCGCCCCCTATTTTTAACTTCTTGAGATGTTTGCAAGCTGTTTTCTAAAGAGGCCGAACCCATACAGCAGTTCTACCAACTGTGAATGAGTTGTTCTCCTTAAATCACATTCCTGCCAGAACTGACTGCTTCTGAACTTTTAAATATAGATCATTCTCACTGGTCTGAGATGATCTCTCATTGATATTTGATTTCCATTTTTCCTGCTGGTCTCTAGAAGTGGATGCTTTTTATAATTTTCCTGTTGACCATATTTATACCTTCTTGGAGGTGTCTACTGACCTTCTCTCCCCATTGAAAAAAAACTTGGAAATAATATTCTTTTTTTTTATTTATTTTTTTTTATTATGCCACCGTGAAACATACAATTACAAAGGTGTCCATAATTGGTTCTTGGTAATACATTATTCCAGCACCCATCCCTCCACCAGTGCCCCATTTCCACCACCAATGTACCCCTCCCCTCCCGCCCCCCACCCGCCTTAATAGCAGGTACCCCAGTTTCCTCTCTTTCTCTCTCTCTCTCTCTCTGTCTCTGCATCTCTCTCCCTCTTATTTTACACATTGTGGCTAGCCCTGCAGATATTTAGAGTTTATCACTTAAGTCTCTTTGTGTATATTCAGTGGTGAGTTTTAATCTGCCATTACCATTTCCCATATTTATTAAAACACTGGTATCTATATCCTATTAATGAATGCAGTAATTCTATATCTGTCCTTTTACTTCTGACTAATTTCACTCAGCATGATAGACTCCATGTCCATCCATTTGCAGGTAAATTTCATAATTTCATCCTTTCTGACAGCCGCATAGTATTCCATAGTGTAGATGAACCACAGTTTCTTTAGCCAGTCCTCTGTTCTCGGGCATTTTGGTTGTTTCCAGATTCTAGCTATAGTGAATAGCGCAGAGATGAATAAAGAAGTACAGACAGTGTTTTTGCTATGTGTTTTTCGGTCTCTAGGGTATATTCCCAGGAGTGCTATTGCTGAATCAAATGGGAGCTCAATATCTAGCTTTCGGAGGAATGCCCATATTGTTTTCCAAAAGGGCTGGACCAGTCGGCACTCCCACCAGCAGTGGATAAGAGTCCCTTTTTTCCCCCACATCCACGCCAGCACTGGTTGTTCTTGCTGTTTTGGATGTGTGCCAGTCTCTGTGGGGTGAGATAGTACCTCATTGTTGTTTTGATTTGCATCTCCCTGATGATTAAAGATGAAGAGCACTTTTCATGTGCCTTTTGGCCATTCGAATTTCTTCTTTTGGAAGCTTCTGTTCATTTCTTCTCCCCATTTTTTGATGGGGTTGGCTGTTTTCTTCTTGTGGAGTGCTACCAGTGCCTGATATATCCTGGATATTAACCCCTTGTCAGATGGGTATTGGGTGAATATCCTTTCCCACTCTGTGGATTGCCTTTGTATCTTGGTCACCATTTCTTTTGAGGTGCAGAAGCTTTTCAATTTTATATGATCTCATTTGTTTATCATTGCTTCCATTTGCTTGGTCAGTGGTGTGTCGCCTTTAAAGATACTTTTCGTTTCAATGTCATAGAGCGTTTCTCCTATGTTTTCTTCGATGTACCTTATAGATTCATGTCTGATATCGAGATCTAGAATCCATTTTGATCTGACTTTTGTGCATGGCGTTAGAAGGAGGTCTAAGTTCATTTTTTTACATGTAGCTGCCCAGTTTTCCCAGCACCACTTGTTGAAGAGGCTTTCTTTGCTCCACTTAATATTTTTTGCTCCTTTATCGAAGATTAAGTGGTTGTATATTTGTGAGTGCGTTTCAGGATACTCAGTTCTATTCCATAGGTCTACGGGTCTGTCTCTATACCAATACCACACTGTCTTAATTACAACTGCTCTGTAGTAGAGCTTGAGGTTGGGGAAAGTGATACCTCCCATCTTCTTTTTCCCAAGGATTGCTTTAGCTATTCGTGGGGTTTTATTATTCCATACAAATTTCAGGAGTGTTTGTTGAATTTCTTTGAAGAACATCATGGGTATCTTTATAGGGACTGCATTGAATCTGTATAAAGCTCTAGGGAGTATTACCATTTTGATAATGTTAATCCTTCCAATCCATGAGCAGGGAATGTGTCTCCATTTCCTCAGGTCTTCTTTTATTTCCTGAAGTAACGCTTTGTAGTTTGGAAATAATATTCTTATTATATAAAGAAATATCTAGCTGTCTACATGTCTAGAAGTTGTTCTTTATCAACTGCTCAAATAGGAATATTTTTGAATAGCTAATCAATTTAGAATGATAATACACATCCAACAATAATTTCTGGTAAAATAAACCGCATGCAAGCTATGGCAATAAAATGATTTATTAAAATAATGAGCAAAAAGTGATTTAACTATTTTGTCAACTAAATAAATGCAATGATGCCTCTTAACTGTGACTTAAGTGAAGTGGGAAATAAAGTAGGAGCAGTTTCAAGAGGCTGCTTCAGAGGTCTACTGCTTTCCTCTCCACCCACCGTGGTTATCCAGGGAGCATAGGACTGAGAACAGGCTACCAGGAAGACCCGCAGGGCACATTTCTCACATCTCAGCATCTCCATATGGCAGTGATCAAACTGCACTTGAGTTTTGCCTGAGCTACCTGGCATGGAAAGGAACTCAGCCACCTGAGTTTTGGGGAACCATGGAACTCAGACTGGAGAGAGGAATTGCTACTTGCAGGGAAAAGTAAAGTAGGTTCTAACTTCTATCCATAATGTTTAATATATCCCATTAAGACATACAATTAACAGAAAATGAAAATATTTGATCCAGAATTAAATGCATTCATTTCTGTAATTACAGTATGGTATTTAACTATAACTAGCTTGACCTAGTGAAAAGGCTACTGAGATTCATTCAAGAAGATATAGATAAGTGGAATTAATGGAACATACAGAATAGACCTTGGAACAAATTTGAAGTAAATATATATAAACATACACACACATACATACATACATACTAAGATACCTGGTAGATGTTAAAAGAGAAATAAAATTTCCTTTTACTATCTAGGTATTATGGCATGGTGCCTAAAAAAGAAGAAAAGAATTACACTATATATACACTTTTTGATTTTCCAGTAAATTGATTTACACAATGTAAAAAAATTCTTTTGTTTATTGAATTTGATAATAAACACATAGAGAAAAGCAGAAGACTTTACTATGGCTACAAAGTTTAGAGTAAATTAAACAAACTAACATAGTAGAAGAGAGAAATAAGGTCAGAAAGACAGTTAAAGGAAAGCCACAGCTAAGCTAATAATCTTTCTCTGTCCAATTCCCCATCCATAAGGCTCTTTTAAATAGCATTCTAGTTATTGAGAGCTCAGAGAATTCATGTTTATATATGCTGTTAACAGTTGAATAGTTGAACAGTCAGGATAAGGACCATAATATTTAACTTTAAATTAGGAGGATGAAAGACTATAAATTGGGAGTGATCTAAATATATTAAACCTTGTTGTTTTAATATAATGTCAAACTCAAATAGCTGACAGTGATGAATGGATATTCATTTTAAAAGCATAGTATATAAATAGAAATTAACTTGCTTTCTATATCTGCATAACAATTTACTACAATTTTGGTGACATACAATAACAACTAATTATTCTCTTACTGTTCTGCAGACTGGAAGTTAGGCAAATGCAAATGGATTCTCTGAATGGGGAGGGGAGTTATATAATGCTGAGGCTTGGAAAAGGCTCCACTTCCAAGCTCTTGTGTTGATGGCAAAACTGACTTCCTTGTGATTGTAGAACTGAATCCAATTTTCATACTGACTATTGGCCCGGTGGTACTGATTCTAGAGGCCATTTTTATTATTTTCCATACAGTTTTTTTCTATCTAAAAATAGCAACAGAGTTTCAAATACATTTCCTTTTAAGAAATCTCTAATTTTCTCTTCTCTCTTCCCATTTATTCATATACTCTAGAGATTGGGCATGTGGAGTCTTGGGGTTCTTCTGGAAATCCTTATCAGAGAATTTACTTTTAGAAACAAAAAAAAAGGAAAATGACTGAAATTTTCTCCTATAAAAATATGGTTAGAGCTCAGATACTCCATTTTTTAATGACAAAAAATTAGTTCTGTGGTAAAATATTTTAGTAAATTTTGGATCAATTATATAGATCAAAAATTAATAACTATAATGTTTAGCTGATTATTTTATAGCATATATAACGTGTATTAGAACTATGTATTCTTACTATAGAAGATAACTAAGAAAGACATTTTAATCTTTGGTACAAATATCATATATAAAGCCAAACAATCCAAAGCTAACTAAGATAAAAGTTCTATCTACAAAAAACAGTTACAGTGTATATTACAATAACAAATATGAAAAAGTATTAAAATTTTATGTAGCTCATTAAAATAATGGGCAAACTATATTAACAGTCAATTCACAGTGGGAAATGGAACTGGTTTATAAATTTTGAAAGGATGTTAACTTATGTTAACCAAGAAAATGAGAATTTAAATAGAGTAAAATATTGTTTTGCTCATCTGCTTAACAATTAAAAACCACATATAATATACTGTCTCAGAAGGGAAACGTTAACTATCCTTCCAGTTTGGTCTGTTTATGCTAATTTTTACATTAATGGAAACTTACATATTCATATTTAGTATTATTAAAGTTGCAAATTTATAATATGTGCAATAATTAATAACTTTCCTACTAGTTAATTATAAGTGTTTAGCATAATGTCCTGAGTGTGGAAAACACTAACATATACTTAGACAGATTAAGAAAATCACTTGATCACTTGGGTCCCATTTTTCATCGATTTGCTAGAGCGTGCACCAGTAACATTTCCATTGGACCCTATCACGTGCCAATGTACCCCCAATGGCATCTGGTTGTTTCAGGAATATGAAGAGCCTCAAACCATTCCTTCAGGGTCTTGAAAAGGAAATCTGACCATCTTGTAGGTGGGCGGCCACGTGATCTTTTGACATCCCATGGGATCCAGTCGGTAATGGCTCTAGTCCAGTGGTTCTCTCCAAATTGCATTACATGTCCAGCCCATCTGATTTTTTGATGCCTTGGCAAACGAGACAGCATCCCTGATTCTGGAATAGCGACGGAGGTCAGAACTCTGGATTCCTTCTCTCACTTGAATGAGGCATGATATTCCAAGCATAGCTCTTTCAATTTCTCTCTGGGAGACTTCGAATAGCGTTCTCATCCTGCTTTCATAAGGCCCAGGTCTCTGAGGCATATGTTAATGCAGGGAGAACGATGGAGTCAAAGAGATTTGCCAGGAGCTGGAGGTTCTTTGTTCTTTTACCTATTTCTTTGATGCCTTTGAAAGCATTCCATGCTGCTCTCTTCCTCCTGTGCAGCTCAGGTTTTAGGTCGTTCATCATGTTGACTTCTCGACCTAGGTACACATAACTGCTGCATTCTGAGATGTTTGTTCCATTGAGAGTGAATGGGGCCTCAGGAACTAGTTCATTTTTTATAAACATGGTTTTCTTCAGATTCGGCTGTAGACCTATCTTTCCACATACATGGTCGAAGTCAGCCAGCATTTGTGCCGCTTGGCTAATGTTTGGTGTTATTAGAACGATGTCATCATCGAAGCAGAGGTGGTGTAGTTGCCGACCATCTATCTTCACTCCCATTCCTTCCCATTCTAAATGTTGCATGATGTTCTCGAGGGGTGGCGCTGAAAAGTTTTGGTGAAATGGTATCACCCCGTCGAACCCGTCTTTAGACATCAATGATCACTTCTTTGTAGAATGGTGAGATCCTGGTGGTGAATCCGTAATACAGCTCACGAAGGATCTTGATGTATTGAGTTTGAACACCCTGTTTGGCTAGGGCTTCGATGACTGCTTCAGTCTCCACAGAATCAAAGGTTTTCTGTAAATCAATGAACGTGAGACAGAGGGGCATCTTGTACTCCCTACAAACCTCAATGAGCTTGGTTACTGTGTGGATATGGTCGATTGTGCTGAATCCTTTCCGGAAGCCTGCTTGCTCGCATGGTTGTCCTTCATCTAGTGTTCTGCTAATCCTGTTCAGGACGACTTGTGTAAACAGCTTGTAGATGACAGACAACAGGCAGATGGGGCGATAGTTGCCAATGTCGTGAATGTCTCCCTTCTTGAACAGTAGAACTGTCCTGCTGGTTTTCCATTGGGAGGGCACCTTGCATTCGGACAGGTAGCGTGTGAAGAGCCGAGCTAGTGTATTGATGAGTACCGACGGCAGATTCTTCAGGTGTTCGGGTCTGAGTTTGTCTGGGCCTGGTGCTGTTCCCCTTCTTTACTGACGAGATGGCATGTCGGATTTCAGAAGGGAGAACGTTGGGAATGACATATCCATCCTGTGGAATTTGGCATGTGGGCAGGTGGATGTGGCTATCAAAGAGATTTGAGTAGAAGTCATGGATAATCTTCCCCATTGCCTTTCTGGAAGATGTGATAGATCCATTAGGGCGTCAGAAGGCAGTCATCTTGGTCTTATAGTTGGCGAAGGACAGGCTGGCAGTGCAAATGCTTTTCCTGGCTTCTGCTGCATCTTCCAGTATTTCTGCTCTTCTGTCTTTGAGGTCTTCTTTTATCCCTTCTCTGCACCGTTTAGCAAGCTTGGATGTTAGCGTTTGGTCTCCTGAGGCTCGCGCCTTGCCATGTTGGCGAATGAGCTCGAGAGTTTCCGAAGACAAGCGCCTTTTGTGTCTTTCTCTCTCTCGGCATTCTTCGCACAATCATGGAGGTGCTCAACCAGTCGGGTTGTATTCTTCATCGATGTCGCCAATGATGGTATCTTCCCATGTTGCTGCAATGGTGCCAAAGAGTTTCCAGTGGTGGTCGTTCTGGGAGTTCTCTTCTTAAACTTTGCAGCCTTTTCTCCCCGTTGCGGGAAGTAGAATTTTGCACTAAGGAGACGGTGGTCCGATCCTGTTTGGAATTTGGGGATGACAGCAACATCGGTCAGACAAAACCGTGGATTGAAGATGATGTGGTCAATTTCATTGTGGAATTGTCAGCCAGGAGATTCCCATGTCCAACTTTTTGCTTCAGCCTTCTGGAACTATGAGTTCCAATGAATGTTCTTGAATGAAAGACCATTTATTCAAGAAAATAAAAAGAAATATAAAATAATGCATATAGTCTCTCAGAAGAAAACTATTATTATATATTATATTTTATAATAAACTCTAATTATACTTTTGTGAAATTATTTGAAAATGCTTACTTAAATTTTAACAATTGACCAAGTTATTTTTAATAAATATGCTTATTTCATTACTAATGTACATTTTTCTTTATATGTGAAGAAAGAAAACCCCATACTGGTTAAATACCAGTCAATATGGGGTTGATAATATGAATGGTAATTACCATACACTATTACATTTTTCTGTTTGCTCTTTTTGGGTCATACCCAGCATGCTCAGGAGTTTCTCCTGTATCTGCACTCAGGAATCACTCCTGGTGGTGCTCGTGGGACCATATGGGATGTTGGGGATTGAACCCGGGCTGACATGGGCTGGTCGCATGCAAGGCAAATGCCCAACCCGCTGGGCTATCGCTCTGACTCCACTATTACAGTTTTTGAATAATGTAATATTTGCACATCAAATGTAAATATATGTAAACAGGGAAATATAAATATAGGGAAAGCTCTTTGATATTCACTATTATTAAACAAAATAAGAACAGAAGAAAACAAAATCTAGTTTTATATAAAACTAGATTTATATAGAATCAATGAAAAGCAAAATTTTATCTTTTATTTATATAGCAGGGAAGTTTCAAGAAAGGAATTTAATATATAGATGAATTGTCAAAATGGCAGAATGACCAGTGACTGGAACCTCCTCTGTTCTCTCCTCTGCAAAATTGAAGAAAAAATACTGAAAAAAAATTTACTTCATATTCAAATATAAAATAAACATTTTCATCGGTTGAAAAAACATCAATTTTTTTTCCAAAGGCATATACAAAAAATACTGTAGATAGAACTCATAGAAAAGACTAATTTAGAATTTAAATTTAAAAGTTAAAACGGAAATATGGTGTTGAATATTAAAAAATAATGAAGTGTTAGCGGAGTCAACCCAGGCATTTCTTAAACCCTCTGATTCACAGACCGGGAAAAATTATTCCTATCCATATTCTCCCATAGGGCATGTTAGGTGAAACATGTAATACCCCAGAGGTGCTCAGGGCTTACTCCTGACTCAATTCTTAGGGTCACTAGTGCAGGTTCTTGGTGGACCATAGACTGATTGAGCTCAGTGCCTTACATGCTGTACACTCTCTTTGCCCTGTCTTTGTTTTTAAGGACTCACCAAATTACTGAGTAAAAATTGGATTCCCCACATTGTCTGATCTTTTAAAATCTCATGGAGCTCTTATAAAAATCTAAGCCTCAGATCTCAGTATAAAATACTTTAGAAACTAAAGTAAGAATACTGAGAACTAAGCCAGTTAGGTTTTATATCATTAATATAAGGATAAGGCTAAAATAATAAAAGATTTCCCTTTCATGCTGTACATAAAACGATTCAGATTGCTACTCTTCAACTTGGGAAAAAAAAGTATTTCAGATACAGATATATACTTTATGTAAAAAATAATAAAAATGTCCTGTGTAGTTTTTTGTAAAATGAAGAATAAATTTGCTAGAGCGAGCACCAGTAATATCTCCATATGTCCTGTCTCATGCCAGTAGAGCCAAGGGCATCAGCTTGCTACAGGAACATAAAGAGCCTCAAACCATTATATTAGGTCATGGGAATGACCTAATATAATTGTTACTGGTATTTGGCATATCAAATACAACACAAGCAACTTGCCAGGCTTGCCATGTGGGAGGCATACTCTTTTAAACACCTCCAAATAAAGCATTTATTGATGAACCGTGCGGCCGCTTGCGCCGTGTGAGCTGGGCTGTGATGGGCTGGTCAGCTGGGTGGAGTTCTGACGAGAGGGAAGTCCAATTGTGGAAAATGGCAGCACCCGTGGAGTGGGGGGTGTCTGGCTTGTTGTGAGACTCTGCCAGGGTGGTGGGCCAGGGCTAGAACCCGCCATGCCTCCCGACTGCCTCATGAATGGCTGGGCACAGGGAGAGCAAGGAACAGCTCTGCCCCATGTCTGAGAGCCTCTGGACCAGCATACCTGGGCTGGATTGAGGAAAAAACCTGCTGCAGGGGTGGGTGTTGATGATCCGGGCTGTGATGGGCTGGTCTGCTGGGTGGAGTTCTGGGCCAGATTGAGGAAAAAAACTGCTGCAGGGTGGGTGTCGATGATCCGGGCTGTGATGGGCTGGTCGGCTGGGTGGAGTTCTTAAACTTCATCACTTCACTGTCAACTGAACTCTGGTCTTTATTCTTCAGAAACAGTCAGAACAGGAACCACAGTAAACACAGGTTTGTCGGGGAACGTTGCTGGGGTCCCCGACAGTGTCAGGACAGAGGTTGTCTTCTAACTCCGAGGATGCCGGGAGAAAGATGAAAACTCACGAGTCGGTGCAGTTCCAAAAATGGCTTTTAATAGTACAAAAGCTCTTCCACAGCAATCCAATATAATGAACAAACTCTAGCTCTGGTCCGAACTTAGACCATACAAAAGAGCCTAAGTCTCCCACCAAAGAGAGAGGATGTCACCCGAGCTGAGTCCTACCCAGAAGGAGCGAAAGGCCAAAGAGCAAAAGGCCAAAGCCAAAAGCCAAAAGCCGCAGGAGCCAAAAGCTGAAGGCTGAGGAACCAAAAGGCAAAAGAATAAAGAATAAAAGAATGAATGAATAAAATAAAACTTGCTGGTTTTATTTTTAAATCATCTTACTGATAAAGCACTGAAAATTTTTGTTAACAAACAAAACGTGCTTCCTTAGATCTTGGATGCTATCAAATGGCTAGATTAACTCTCAAATGGCACAGAGAGTGGAAATTTGTGAAAGAAATATAATTATGAGACAGAAGAATGACTAGTAGAAGAATCTCCAGGGGAAGGAGCAAAAATCTTTGTATCCAGTGGGAAAATATTCCTCTGTGAAAATATCATGAAATTTACCAAGTGAAACTTTTTTAAATTTTAAGACAGGAAGCAATATGCTATGCCAAAGGAGTTAATGAGTTAGAGATATTACACACATCAGAGGTGAGAACAAGATGGATATGTAACTCAGGGTAGAGCATTTGCCTAGCATGTGTGAGACCTTGGATTTGCTTCCTACTTTTAGGCAGGGGGCGGAGCATGCAGTGGGGGATGGAAGGTAAGTTCAAAGAGGTTTGAGATTTCTGGGATGTAACAGTTGGAGCCAGGAAAATCCAAGATTGAGGACCAAGTGATGTAAGGGTAGCTTTTTACTGCTTTATACACTCATTGCATAGTGCAAATCATATCCACCCAGGCCATGACAGCATATAATTGCTGTGGTAATCCTGGAAACTAACCAGATGCAGTTAGAATTTGGGTGACATAATTTCTCCTGGAAATTATCACCCTGATATCCTCTTTCTTGTCTGAATTATGAATAACTCCACATAATTTATTTACTCAATTTCTCTACCTACATTACTTAGAAATTTGTATAGAAATGGCATTATTCTTTCTAGAAAAATCCCAAATTCTGATTTGAGAGGATACAAATGCTTTCAGTAAACTGTCTTCTTAGAAAAAGGACAACTGTTTTTTGGGTATGCCTGCCATTTGATTCTTTACTATTTTTCTAATAAACCTTTTCCTATTTGTTATTTCTTTGAATCATGCTTGAATTCTGACCCATCAGTTTAAATAAACCTGGACCTTGGACCAGAGACTAAGATGTAGCCCTTAAAACTATTTAATACAGGTGCTTAATACAACTATTACTCATTGTTTTAAACAACTCTTGAGTCAAAGAGTACTGTTTAAATATACAAATTGTGATTTTTGTTCCAATGGACTGCTTACCTCTGGTGTTTGACTTGGTTCCTGCACTCAGTAAAGGGGGAGTGGAGATGGGCTGGGTCACAAGGCTTTTTACAAGATAAAAGGGAGGGTTTCAGGGACTGAGATATGGTAAAGATTAAGTGCTTATAGTCTCCCAGCATTGCCTGTGGACAATTCTGAGCTGAGTAGGAATGGTCCCTGATAATTGCTGGGCGAAATGGAAGTGTTTCTTCTCTTTACAGGTAACTCAAAATACCTCTGCAAATTCAATTCCCCTCTAATTTTATTTTATTTTTTAAAGCTGTTAAATTATGAAATGCAGATCTCATTACAGCCATTGCAGTTGTGATTTGTCAAGAGGAAAAAAGGGAAAGGGAAAAAAAGAAAAGTTTGTGGCATATAAGAAGAAAACAACACTGTACTTTTAATAATAATTAGATGTTCTATTTTTAATTGGTTGGTTTTATGCTTTTTGTATGGATGTTTAAATTAGGCTACTTTAGAAACATGGCAATGACAGCAATTGCAGTGGAGACTTCAAAATAATGCCAATATCTCCACTTAACCTCTCATTATTTATTACCTGAGAATATTCACCCCGGGGTCAGACCAGCAGGTTTTAACTCCATTTCCACTATTTCCAAACCACTGACTACGGTGACTTAAATTTGAACCCTTCATTTCTTTCTGTGTAAAATCATTAACTCATAGTAACAATTTGGGGATAAAATTTGGGCAGAATTGGAAAAATATAATGAAAAAGTCCTAGGGCCAGCTTGAACACAAACCTCATCACCCAATCCACCTAATAAAAAATTTCAATGTATACCATTTCGCAAATGGGAGAATCTGAATAGGTAGAAGGAATAAAAATCTCCAGTTGAGGGAATAGACAGAGATGAGTCATTTGACTTTTAAAGGGCTCAAAGTAATTCTTAACTTTCTGGCTGAACAATAACTCACACACACACACACACACACACACACACACACACACACACACACAAGATTTGGTCTTGAGTTCTAGAGGAAGAAGAATTGTAGGCAAGAAAATGCAGATCAGAAGATAAGTACTCATCCTTCAGAAGATTGAGGAATTGCAGACCATTCAAAACTGTGAATAGTTAACTAGCCCATTTTTCTGAAATGGGGTTGAAAGGCAATAAGGCGGGAGCAGGTTGGAAGCTACTAAACAGATCCCTTATTGAATCCAGTCCAAAGCTCAGTGTAAGAAACCAGAAAACAAGTCATTTGTTCTTTCTTCAGGTGTCCCTTCCCCCAAAAGCCTAGGGCTTACTTTATTCAGACAGTTTGATTATTTCTGCTGTGACCTATTAAAATTGTGTTTCTCTACTCTCTTTCTCTAGAAAAACAGCTTTTTTTTTTCTTTTTGGGTCACACCCGGCAATGCTCAGGGGTTACTCCTGGCTCTGCACTCAGGAATTACTCCTGGTGGTGCTCAGGGGACCATATGAGATGCCCGGGCTAGAACCCGGTCTGCTGCATGCAAGGCAAACGCGCTACCTGCTGTGTTGTAGGAAGGCAGACAGGGGAGCTCCACATGGCAATAAAATTCCTGAAGAAGAGGAGATCCAGAGCCACACCTGATTGAAAGCCAAAAGCAAACTTGACAAGACCATTATCAACAATAAATCCTGGGGAAAGGGAAGGCCAAAAGGGAATGTGTGAAGCCCATAGGGCACTGACCTTTCTAAAGGCTTTAAATATTTAACTCTCCCAAGAAAGATAAATCAGCCTTCCTGCCCAGGACCCAGCTCACAGAAAACTCCAAAGCATTCCAGTCAAAGAAGACCACTCCCAAAGTCTATTCCCTTTGGCAACAGCCCTAGAAACCGAGGTTGAAACCCCATATGGGAGTAACTTGAGGAGAGATCTATAAAAGCCGTCCTGACCAAAGGACAGTGGGCACATGCTGCATGGACACACATGCTGCCTGAGCCCATGTGGCCAAGCACATGTAGTGCCTGAGCACGTGTGTTGCCCACATCACCCTCTTGTGATGTGTACTCTCTGTACTTGCTCTCTGTCTTTGGAGTAGCCCGCATTCTCCCTTGAGCGCGTTACTCTCTCTCTCTCTTTTTCTCCCCTCCCCCTCTCCTTAAACCTCCTCAATAAAATCTATTTTACTTCACTGCTTATGGACTCCTGAAAATTCTTTTCTGCGAGGAAGACAAGAACCCTAAGGCAGCCCTGGGTAAGGCCTAGGACTGACTTTCCTTTCCTGCAAAGAGCAATTCCTTGCTCCAGCCTGAGTCCGTGGCTCCCCGAGAAACCTCGGGTGGTGGGGATCAACTCCCATGCCTAGAGATCAAGCGGACATCAGGTGTGGCTTGACGGCCACCATGTGGGGCTGGTGGGGCTCAGGCCCCGCCGTGCAGGGGCTCATCACAGACTTTATCAGTCCTTAGCCTGCCCAGCGGGTCCCGGGCGGCAGAGGCAGCTGGGGAAAAAGTGACCATCTCTCTTCCCTTCTGGCCTCACATAAGCCACCCGTGGGGTCCACCTGCAACAGCTGGACTATCGCTCCGCCCCGAAAAACAGCTTCTTGTGATTCGGCAGACTCGGTGGTTAGAGAGATGTGAATTCACCATAAGAGACTGTTTTCTCAATGCCAATACAGCTCTTTCTACTGATTTGTTCACAAGTGACCCTGGAATGGGTTCTTCATGGTTACATTAACTTCCTCCTTTGGGCAGCCCTAATATAAACTCTTGAAAAATAAAGTTCTATTTTTTTACTCATGGAGTAATGATACTTTAGTTAGCATAACTGTGCATTTCTATATAAAAAATAATGAGGTAGGCAAGTAGATGGGGGAAAGGCCCCCGAGGCAATAAATTCTTGGAAAGTAATAAGCCCATAGCCCTGAGCCTGCAAAACTCCACCTCCTGAGAACAGTAACCACAACCAAGGCCTGATAAGAGCTTTACTTGGAGCCAGCACAGACCCTGAGAAGGCTAGACAGAAGGAACAAACTACAGCTGAGAAAGACATGAAGGAGGATCATGAAGAACTTCAAAAGTTTTCCTTTATATCAGATCAAATCCTACCTCACAGAAAACTCCTACCAAGGCAACTTGAAGAATATCCATATGAAAGCAGGTCTTAAAAGGTAATTCACGTCTCTCTCCCATTTTCTTGTAAGCACCTTACTCTTTGTCTCCCTCCCTACCTCCCCTTCGTCGAAACTTACAAATAAACTCTGCTTTTACTTCACTCCTCAGCTCCTCCTGAATTTATTCTCTGAGAGAAAAGTGAAGCAGCAGAAGACCTGGGTAAAGTGTAGGACTGACTTTCCTTTCCTGCAATGAGCAATTCCTCTCTCCACCCTGAGTCTTGGCCCCCTAAGAAACTGGAGGTGGGAACTAACTTCTGTGCAGCACAGAACAAGCGGACCCTCTTCCCACACCAGCAACTAGTAGGCCAGGAGACTGACCAGATGAGAAACTACTGGGAA
This sequence comes from Cryptotis parvus, assembly GCA_021461705.1. Classification (NCBI taxonomy): domain Eukaryota; kingdom Metazoa; phylum Chordata; class Mammalia; order Eulipotyphla; family Soricidae; genus Cryptotis; species Cryptotis parvus. The sequence continues at coordinate 67,484 of JAJIBD010005277.1, forward strand.
AAGTCATAGAGAAAAGATACTCCCACTGGGGAGTATCAGGGAAGTGGAGAGACAACAGGAAGCCGGGAAATGGGTCAAGCTGCTTGGCCCAGGTACCATCGGCTACAGGATTTTATAAGGAACTGGTCTTCTGAGGGCGTCAGGTCTAGTCAGTTCAGCCTGTGCTTGACTGGGTGGGACCTCAAGCTAATTGGCAGGAAGTTGGTTTCTCCCTCCTGGGGCATTCCTTTGAGGTTCTTCTTTGGGTGATTCTGGTGAACAGCTGTCAGTTCTGGATCTGACTTCAGAACATTCTGCTGGAATGAGAAAACTGTGGCAAGGTTATTTGATGTTTATCAAGAGTGAGACTTAGTTTCCTTACAATTCTTGAATAATCATTTTTTAAAATTTTGTTCTGGTGGGTGCTAGTAGTGGTCTAGCCGTATTCCTAGCTTTATGCTCAGGGATGACTCCTGGTGGGTCTCAGGGGACATCTGGGATACCCTAGATAGAACCCAGATCTGCTGTATGCAAGGCAAAAACCCTACACACTGTACTATTACTCTGGTCCTGACAATTCATTTTATATTTATATTTGTTTAAAAAATTCAACATGTTTATGCTCTAACATTGCCACTTTGTAAATTGTATAAACCTTTGAAGTAAACACTGAGAAATATTTCCTACCTAAAAGAGAAGCATCATTTCTCCTATATATTACTTTATCCTGTCTTACAAGGGTTTTCATAAGAAACTCATAAAATTCAATTTGCTTAATATTATACAAAAATGTGTCTATAAATATCGCATATGCTACCACAGCAGATAATGATATCTGATAGCTACAATAATCATAGCTATTCAAATATTAAATTTATAAGTCAAAGAAAGTTTTAAAATATTCTAAAAATATAATGCATATCAAAGGTATTTAATAAACAATGCCAGCTGATGACAAGCATCAGAGTACTTAGTGCTTGAAATCACAGTCATGCCTTTTGCTTTAACATGTTTACACATCTTGCAGTTAAAACTTACACCACTGCTTGGTCCCTATAATTAGAAAGCAAAAAGAAACTATACTTAAAGATACTGTGTGCTCACCAAGAATCAAAATTTTTTTGAAAGATGAATGAAAACAACTGGCAATAATTTAGTATTTCTAAACAGTGTATTTTAATTTGGCCTGGCTAAACTTACAAGCAGTGGAAGTTTAAAAATATAATTATATTCTCTGTAAACCTTTTGCATAATACTAATTTTAACTAAAAATGTTTAAAAAGGCAAGTCACATAATACACAAATAGCAAAACTATAGAAACTAGCTTTTGTAAAATTATCAATATTAAGCCATTAAAGCTATTCATTCAATATAATATGAATTGACCAATCCTTTAAAAAAATAAAAAAAATTAAGAGGGGCGGAAGAATAGGACAGGGGTCAAGTGCTTGACTTGCTGACTTGTAGATCCTGGTTCCATACTCATCACTGCATAGGATCCTCTTAGCGCTGCAAGTGTTGCAGGTGGACCCCACGGGTGGCTTATGTGAGGCCGGAAGGGGAGAGAGATGGTCGCTTTTTCCCAGCCACCTCTGCCACCCGGGACCCCTGGGCAGGCTAAGGACAGATAAAGTCTGCGATGAGCCCCTGCATGGCATGGGCCTGAGCCCCACCAGCCCCACGAGGTGGCTGTCAAGCCACACCTGATGTCTGCTTGATCTCTAGGTGTGGGAGTTGATCCCCACCACCCGAGGTTTCTCGGGAAGCCACGGACTCAGGCTGGAGCGAGGAATTGCTCTTTGCAGGAAAGGAAAGTCAGTTCTAGGCCTTATCCAGGGCTGCCTTAGGGTTCTTGTCTTCTTCGCAGAAAAGAATTTTCAGGAGTCGACCAGCAGTGAAGTAAAATAGGTTTTATTGAGGAGGTTTTAGGAAAGGGAGAGGGAGAGGAAGAGAGAGAGTAAAGTGCTTAATGGAGAATGCGGGCTACTCCAAAGACGGAGTGCAGGTAAGAAAGAGTACACATCTCAACAGGGGAGATGCGGGCAACACACGTGCTCAGGCACCACATGTGCTCGGCCACACGAGCTCAGGCAGCATGTGTGTCCATGCAGCATGTATGCGCCTGTCCTTTGTTCAGGACGGCTTTTATAGATTTCTCCCCAAGTTACTCCCATATGGGGCTTCAACCTCGGTTTCTAGGGCCGTTGCCCAGGGGGAGTAGACTTTGGGAGTGGTCTTCTTTGACTGGAATGCTTTGGAATCTTTTGTGAGCTGGGTCCTGGGCGGGAAGGCTGATTTATTTTTCCTTGGGAGAGTTAGTTATCTAAAGCCTTTAAAAGGGTCAATGTCCTATGGGCTTCACACATTCCCTTTTTGCCTTCCCTCTCCCAGGATTTATTGTTGATAATGGTCTTGTCAAGTTTGCTTTCGGTTTTCAATCAGGTGTGGCTCTGGATCTCTTCTTCAGGAATTTTATTGCCATGTGGCGCCCCTGTCTTCTTACAACACAAGGAGTGATCCCTGAGCACAGAGCCTAAAGTAAGTCTGAGTTTTGCCATATGTAACACCTTCTTTCCACTCCCCTAAAAGGAAACCTTGTGTCAATATTAGAACCCAGGAAAGCTGATCTCAAAATGCCAGGAAATAAGAAAGGTGTTTTTATTTTTATTTTTAAATAAAATGTGAATGGAGCAGAGAGATAAGTGGGTACAGGGGTTAGGGCCTTTTGCATGTGTCAGAATCAAATTCTAACCCTGGCACCACATGTCATCCTGAGCGCCACTGGATGTGGCCCTGGAGGCCCCAAGCACGACCAGGGTAGCCTGGGAAATCTGGAACCACAGGATTTAAACAGCACCACATCCTGGGACCTTAGCATTGAACCTATAATCCTGCAGGCCAAGTATTGCCTGAAGTGATACAGAGTACCCTGAGCATAGATTAGGATGGCCCCAACAAAAAATAACAATGAAGTGTAATGCATAAACCTTATTTGTAGTATTTTGGGAATACAGATCAATGTTTCTACTAAAGCTGTGATCAATAATAAAGTCATTATCTTAACTTCAACGTTATATTATTTATTGAATAGTATTGAAGTGAATAAGAATAGAGAAAGAATCTAGAGGAGTTCCATGGTTACTTCCAATTCTAAGGTAAACAAAACAGATGTAAATCTGGTAAACAGGCAATTTTTACCCGATGGAAAATGACTAGGGTTGCAAGACCAGTTGCTATTAGTCTACAAAGATTAGACATAGGCAGGAACAACAGTAATGACAAAGAAAAAAATGCTCTTGCAATGTGTTTGCCACATTTTTGGTGAGATTTTGAAATTGATGAGTTACAAAATGCGTATAATTTAGCTGATAGTTAATAGTTGATGAAGTTCCCCTAGCCACCTATAAGATGATAATTAAACTGCTATAAGCCTTTCCTTTTTCAGAATTTCCCATGGCTACTCACTCTCAACTTGAGCAAAGTTGAGAGAAAACCAAAGTTTCTAGCAATATTGGTTTGCTTTGGTTTCCTAGCTAAAACCCGAGGTCTTGTCAAAGGTGAAAATTATAACAAAAGTGTGGGAGTCAGAGGCTAGGTAAGACAGAAAATGGAACAGTGTGCTAACAATTGTCAAGGGTACTAATGCCAACCTAGAACTGAGCATTAAATAGAGGCAAAAAGATACACATGACAACCTTTTAATGTATGTTCTGTAATCCATAGTCTGGAGGGGAAGGAAAAGAGAAAGAGAGAGAAATGGAAAGAAATAAAGAACCTGCCATGGAGGAGGGCTGGGGGGGGGGAGGGAACTGGGGACTTTGGTGGTGGGAGATGGGCACTGGTGGCGGGATGGGTGCTGGAACACTGTATGACCAAAACCCAAATATGAACTTTTTTATTGTAAAAAATAAATAAATAAATAAAAATTCAATATAAAAAAGATACTGATGGTGCACATCAGTATCTTTTTTTTAAGATAAGGAGCCAGTACCTGAGAGTAGTCAATGGTCTCCCTTTCCATGAATAGCAATCATAGTCATCCTTTCCCAGAGAACATAAATCAAAATGGATTATAGATCTCAACATCAGACATGAATCTATAAGGTACATCGAAGAAAACATAGGAAAACGCTCTAAGACATCAAAACTAAAAGTATCTTTAAAGATGACACACCACTCACCAAGCAAATGGAAGCAAAGATAACAAATGGGATTATATAAAATTGAAAAGCTTCTGTACCTCAAAAGAAATGGTGACCTGTCGGGCGCTCCGCCGGGGTCCCGACAGTGCCGGGAAGCGAAGTTCCCTTCTAGCTCGAAGCCGGCGAGGAATGGATGAACACTCAGGGATCCGATGAGGTTTTAAAAGACTTTACTTATCACAGGTTCAGGCATACAAATCAGCAAAAGGAAAAACCCAATGCTTAGGATTCCAGGCTAGAACCCCCAGCCACGTGTAGGCCAAGATGGCGACCACCACGTGTATAACTTCCAAGGGGAAAAAAGCTCACAAGGCGAGATTCCACCGGAAGAAGAAGCCCAGAAGAGCGGGAACCGGCAAGTTTATACCCCCGCAACTCAGACCTTCCTCCCATTGTTATGGAAAGCAGGGGAGGGTCCAATGCCCTCAGGTAACCCCTCCCTGCATCTCACCTAGGGCCTTTACTGTGCTAATGTTTTGAGCCGGGAAGGGAAGGCTTTTGAAATGTAGAGAAGGGGGTTTCTGAGATGGCATGTCACTGTACCAAAGATCAACACCAATGCCAGTTAAATATTTCTCCAAGCCTTCACAAGTCTCCTCTACTTCATTGTAGTTTTATATTTTATCAGGGAGCCATGCTTGTTTGTTTTGGGAAGCAAACAGCATTTCTCTCTGGTCTAATTACTTAGGTGTCCTTACGTGGCCAGGCTAATATGCTGGTAAGATCTAGCTAGTCCCACGATAATTGTGATAGCATGGGAGAATATTTATACCAGCTAGTACAGCATACATGGTCGGATAAACTGCCACATTTAGACTACCCCCTTATCTACGGAGTGATCTGCGGGAGGCAATCCAGAGCAGATGCAGCGGCCCTTAGGAGTCCTGCAACAGTGACCAAGATACAAAGACAATCCACAGAGTGGGAAAGGATATTCACCCAATACCCATCTGACAAGGGGTTAATATCCAGGATATATCAGGCACTGGTAGCACTCCACAAGAAGAAAACAGCCAACCCCATCAAAAAATGGGGAGAAGAAATGAACAGAAGCTTCCAAAAAGAAGAAATTCGAATGGCCAAAAGGCATATGAAAAGTGTTCTTCATCTTTAATCATCAGGGAGATGCAAATCAAATAACAATGAGGTACTATCTCACACCACAGAGACTGGCACACATCCAAAACAGCAAGAACAACCGGTGCTGGCGTGGATGTGAGGAAAAAGGGACTCTCATCCACTGTTGATGGACTCTCATCCATCTCATAAATGAGATGAGGAAAATATTATCTGGTGGGAATGCAGGCTGGTCCAGCCCTTTTTGGAAAACAATATGGGCATTCCTCCGAAAACTAGACAATGAGCTCCCATTTGATCCAGCAATAGCACTCCTGGGAATATACCTGAGAGACCGAAAAACACATAGCAGAAACACTATCTGTACTTCTTTATTCATCTCTGCGCTATTCACTATAGCTAGAATCTGGAAACAATCTAAATGCCCGAGAACAGAGGAATGGCTAAAGAAACTGTGGTTCATCTACACTATGGAATACTATGCAGCTGTCAGAAAAGATGAAATTATGAAATTTACTGCAAATGGATGGACATGGAGACAATCATGCTGAGTGAAATTAGTCAGAAGGAAAAGGACAGATATAGAATGACTGCATTCATTAATAGGATACAAATAGATACCAGTGTTTTACTAAATCTGTGAAATGGTAATGGCAGATTAAAACCCACCATTGAATATACACAAAGAGACTTAAGTGATAAACTCTAAATATCTGCAGGGCTAGCCACAATGTGTAAAATAAGAGGGAGAGAGATACAGAGACAGAGAGACAGAGAGAGAAAGAGGAAACAGGGCTACCTGCTGTTGAGGCATCCTGGTGGTGGATATGGGGCACTGGTGGAGGGATGGGTGCTGGAATACTGTATTACCAAGAACCAATTGTGAACACCTTTGTAATTGTATGTCTCAAGGTGGTATAATAAAAAATTTTAAAAAATTAGCAACCAAGTTTAGCTGAAAAGGCAGTTAGAGAACATTGAATTCTTCTCCCTCTCTTTTTTGTTATGCAGGAAACCCTTTTCTTGTGTTTTCCCTTCCCCCAAAAGCCTAGGGCTTACTTTATTCAGGAAAATTTGATTATTCCTGCTGGCACTTACTGGTCTACAACCCATTAAAATTGTGTTTCTTTGTATGACTGCAACCCATACATGAACATCTTTGTAATTGTATATCTCATGGTGGCATAAATTTTTTTTTAAAAAAATATGTCTCTCTACTCTCTTTCTCTAGAAAAACTGCTTTATGTGATCTTGCAGACTAGGAGATTAGAGAGATGTGAATCCACCATAAGACACTGTTGACTCAGTGTCAATAAAGCTCTTTCAACTGATTTGTTCACAAGTGACCCTAGTACAGCTTCTTCATGGTTACATTAACTTCTTCCTCTGGCAACCCTGAACTTTAAACTCTTGAAAATAAAGTTCTATTTTTACTTGTGGTGTAGTGATACATTTTGAGACTTGAATTTCACTGCCTCTTTATTGATTTGGCACTCATTAAGATATGGACTCTTTAGAGTCTGATACCACAAAAAATGAGATGAGGAAAATATTATCTATGTCTCTTCAAATCACTGGCTTTAAAGAGAACATACTGAGCATAGAGTGGGTGTTTAATAAATGCTTGTTAAATCAAAGCCAATTTGAGAGATAAAATTAATGGAAAACTGTGGTATATGAATAACTTTTATCAAGACAAGGTTGGACCCTGAGGAGTTAACATTTGACATGGCATGTCCCAGTGTTTGCACCATATAAAAATTAATTATTTTCATAATTTATTACTTTTATAATCCTTTTATAATTGAAGTCAAACACCCCCTAGAACATGTTCTACAAATGTTACATTATATGTTTTGTAGTAATATATGTTATAATCTTGGAGCTATGTAATCTAAACCACAGGTTAGCAAATATTTCTTTCACATATTCTTGAAAAAAAGTCCAAATGTTCTTCAATATAGTATCACTATCACTATCACTATCTTCCCATTCACCATCAATTTGCTCGAGTGGGCTCCAGCAACATCTCCATATGTCCTGTCTTATGCTAGTAGAGACAAGGGGCATCTGCTCCCTCCAGGAACATAAAGAGCCTCAAACCCTTATATCAGGTCATGGGAATGACCTAGCATAATTATTACTGGTATTTGGCATATCAAATAAGACACGGGCAGCTTGCCAGGCTTGCCATGCCTGTATAGTATAAGATATAGTATAAGATATAGTATAAGATATATAGTATAAGTAACGTAAGTCAATATAGTATAAGATACGTAAGTCTGAATCCGGCCCAGGTATGCTGGTCCAGAGACTCTCAGACATGGGGCAGACTGTTCCTTTCTCTCCCTGTGCACAGCCATTCATGAGGCAGTCGGGAGACATGGCGGGTTCTAGCCCTGGCCCACCACCTCGGCAGAGCCTCACAACAAGCCAGACCACCCCGCCTCACTCCCACGGGTGCTGCCATTTTCCACATTTGAACTTCCCTCTCGTCAGAACTCCACCCAGCAGACCAGCCCATCGCAGCCCAGATCGTCGACACCCACCCTGAAGCAGCTTTTTTCCTCAATCCGGCCCAGGTATGCTGTTCCAGAGACTCTCAGACATGGGGCAGAGCTGTTCCTTGCTCTCCCTGTGCACAGCCGTTCATGTGGCAGTCGGGAGGCATGGTGGGTTCTAGCCCTGGCCCACCACCTCAGCAGAGCCTCACAACAAGCCAGACCACCACCCTCACTCCACGGGCTCCGCCATTTTCCACATTTGGACTTCCTTCTCGTCAGAACTCCACCCAGCAGACCAGCGCATCACAGCCTGGCTCTTGTGGCTGCTTGCGGCTGCGTAGTTCATCAATAAATGCTTTATTTGGAGGTGTTTAAAAGAGTTTGCCTCCCACTCGGCAAGCCTGGCAAGCTTCTCGTGTTGTATTTGATATGCCAAATTCCAGTAACAATTATATTAGGTCACTCCCATGTCCTAATATAATGGTTTGAGGCTCTTCATGTTCCTGTAGCAAGCCGATGCCCCTGGCTCTACTGGCATGAGACAGGACATATGGAGATATTACTTGTGCCCGCTCTAGCAAATAGATGATCAACGGGAAGATCGTGATCGTGATCATGGCGTAAGTCTGGTTGCAAACTTTTTTGTCACCTCCCCAACTTTGTCTTTATGTAATGGCATTCTTATTTCTGTGATTATCAGTCATGAATAATCGTAAGAAATGATAGAAAGCAAATAGTAAATTATAAAAGCTAGTATTGTTGCATATTTTTATAAAATTAAAGTCATGCAACAGAGGTACTACTAAAATAACAGTACTACAATAATTTTAGGAATAAAATGGTAGTAATCACTTATATCACTTGTCTTCCCTCATTGATTTGCTCAAGCCGTCACCAGTAACATCCCCATACTTCCTGTCTCAAGCAAGTATAGCCCAAGGGCATCTGCTTGCTCCAGAACAGGAAGAGCCTCAAACAATTCTTCAGGTCATGGAATTGAGGTCCATAATTGTTACTAGATATGGAATAGAAATAGAACATGGGTAGCTTGCCAGGCTTTGCCGTGTAGGTGGTATAATCTAAGTAGAAGACTCTCATCTCGAGCATTTACTGATGAAATTTAAAGGGGAAAGATCAGGTTTTCTCTTGGGTGGAGCTCTGAGGAACTGTGGAGTCTGGATGTTGAGAATGACTGACCTCATGATATGAGGGGTTGCTCTGGCTTCTTGATAGGCTTTCTGGGATGACAGGTTTTGGCTAAAACCGGCCTAGAACTGTATAGAGTGTATAAATGTGAAAGATCCTGGAAAGGACCTGTTCCTAACATCTAGTACTATCTAAGACTGCCACGCTGATGGAACTGTGGCTCTGACATGATTTTCTTCCAGGGTAGCTGGCATGGAAATGAAAATAAACTCTGAAGAAATAGCAATAAAATCTGATTATAAAATCTTGAAATATTTCTGGCATAGATTAAGTAAGACTCTTGGTGGACTGTCCATCAGTTACTATATTCCTGGAAATAATCCATATTTTTTCATGTTTTAAAATTGAAGTAGCATGTTTCTAAAAGCATCAAAATAATCTATGCTTTATCCTGATTTTGACCTTGATTTGGTAACTTTGGTAACCAAAACTTATTTTTTGTTGTCCATTTTATCTATGTTGCAAATGTCAATAAAATATTTTGTCTTTTTCTGTCTTATTTTTCTATGCATGTCACCTTCTAATTCCATCTAGGTTGCTTTCAAATGACAAGGTTAAATCTTTCTTTATTGCTAACAGTATTCCACTGAAATAGGCCTTTTTTATAAAATCGACTTGTCAGTTGATGGGCACTTGGTTGACTCCAGTTTAGAAATTTTAAATAATGTTTAATAAAGATGCATATATTTCTTTAATTTATACATACATACATATTGTCTAGTAAATATCAAGAATGGGATAATAAGATCAAATGGAATTCTTATTTCTAATTATATTACTAATCTCCATGATATTATACATTCTCAATAGTATTACTGAGGATATAACAAAAAATTCTTTCAATATTGGCTATATTAATTTAAATTACCCAAGGCAATAAATAAGTGAAGTAGTGCTCATTTAAATGTACTTATTGATATAATTATTAGAATATTGTAGTGTATCTTTTTTTTTTTTATTTTGGGGTCACACCTGGGAAAGCGCAGGGGGTTACTCCTGGCTCTGCACTCAGGAATTACCCCTGGCAGTGCTCATTGGACCATATGGGATGCTGTGGATCGAACCCAGGCCAGCACAGGCCGGCTGCATGCAAGACAAATGACCTACCCGCTGGGCTATCGCTCCGGCTCCCTGTAGTGTATTTTGAATATTGATGTCTTTTCCCATTGGCATTTTCTTCTGTTGTGCAAAGGTTTCTTAACTTGACATATCACTGTATCACTGTCTTCCCCTTGTTCATCGATTTGCTCGAGGAGGCACCAGTTACATCTCCATAAGTCCTGACACAAGCAAGTGTAACCCAAGGGTATCTGCTTGCTCCAGGGGCAGGAAGAGCCTCAAACCATTTTTCAGGTCATGGAATTGAGGTCCATAATCGTTACTAGTTTTTGGCATAACAAATAAAACACGGGTAGCTTGCCAGGCTTGCCATGTAGGTGTATACTCTCATCTCAAGCATTTATTGATGAAACTTAAAGGAGAAAGATCAGGTTTTCTCTTGAATGGAGCTCTGAGGAACTATGGAGTCTGGATGTTGAGAATGACTGACCGCATAATGTGTGGGTTGCTCTGGCTTCTTGCTAGGCTTACTGAGATGACGGGTATCAGTTAGAACCTGTCTAGAACTGTATATAATGTATAAATGTGAAAGATCCTGGGAAGGACCTTATCATAAAATCAGTATTATCTAAGAATATCATGTAGCTGCCAGAGCTGTGGGTCTGGTGTAGGTGAGTCTTCTGGTGCAGCTGGCATGGAGGCGGAGGAAAGGGCAGAGTCCAAATCTCCACTCTGAGTCCGGCTAGCGTGGTCCCTCCCCTGCACATCTGAGCAAGCCCTGGAGCAATGTTGGACTTGCCAGGCCCCTTACCAGGAAGTCAACTCCATGGGTTGCTTCCACATGGGGCCAGCCAAGCAGCAGAGCTATGGGTCTGAAATGGATGGGTCTGGATCTCTTCGGGGTTGCAGATTAGCTGTGGTCTGGCATGGGTGGGTCTCTCTCCCAGGGCAGCTGGCATGGAGGCGGAGGGAAAGGGCAGGGCCCAAAACTCCACTCCGAGTCCAGCCAGCGTGATCTCTTCTGCGTGTGAGCAAACCCTTGGAACAATGTTGGACTCGGCCAGGGGCTGGCTGAGCCCCTTACTGGGAAATCAGCTCCATGGGTTGCTTCCACGTGGGGCCAACTGAGTAAGCGCAGCTGTGGATTTGAACTTGATCTAGTCCCATTTAAGTTTCTTTTGCTTTCCTCCCATTTGACTTAAGTCCCCAAGCACATCTCTGAAACTGAGAGTACCACAACTATGTATGCTATAGTTTCATAGTAAATTAATGTTTACTACATTTTGAGTTAATATTAGTGTTTGAATATATAGTTGACCATGAATTTTTATATATGGTATTTATTATAATTCACTACATTCTTCTGTAGCCATATCATTGAGAAGAATATTTTAATCATAAAAGAATATTCAACTTCTTTTTACTCAATCTTCATTGATTGAGATCATCATATGACTTTTGTCCTTCATTTCATTTATGTGCATTTTGTTGGCCTTTTGATTTGCATTTGTTTAAACTCTTTCAAGATTCTTGGTTAAGTCACACTCAATGATATAGTATTTTTTAATGTATTGTGAAATAAGATTTGCTGCTAAGTTGTTGAGGAATTTTTTTTTTTTTTACCGCACAGTTATTTAAAGATATATTCTTGTCTGTGTTTAGAATCAGAGTACTATTAACTTCATGTCATGTGCTTAGAATATTTATCTACTTTACAGTTGTATGGAAGAACTGATCACAAACCCGGTTCATCAGAGAAAAACCATACAGAAGTCTTTTTCAAGCCCAGCCCAGGTATGCCTGATCCAGAGAGTCATACATGGGTCAGAGCTGCTACCGGCTCTCCCTGTGCCTAGCTGATCACAAGGTGCCTGGGAGGGAAGGCGGGTTCTAGCACTGGCCCGCCATCCCAGCAGAGCCTCTCAAGAAGCCAGAGGAACCCCCACTCCATGAGGGCCACCATTTTCCACATCTGGACTCCCCAGCTCATCAGAGCTCCACCCAGCAGAAGAGCTGATCACAAGCCTGGCTCATCAGAGTCCCACCCTACAGCAGTCTTTCTCAAGCCCAGTCCAGGTATGCCTGATCCAGAGACTCACATACATGGGGCAGGGTACTTAGTGGCTCTCCCTGTGCCCAGCTGATCATGAGGCACCTGGGAGGGAAGCCTGCCATCCTAGCAGAGTCTTGCAAGAAGCCAGAGGAACCCCCCACACCATGAGGGCTGCCATTTTCTACATCTGGTCTCCCCAGCTTGTCAGAGCAGCTCCCAGCAGAAGAGCTGATCACAAGCCAGGCTCGTGCAGTGCTTTGTGGCTGCACGGTTCATCAATGAATGCACGAGATGAGAGGTGACTACAAGAGTAGTATCCCACCGGACCGCAGAGCCTGGCAAGCTACCTGTGTAGTATTTTATATGCCAAATACCAGTAACAATTATAGACCTCATTCCCATGACTTGATTTGAGGCTTGGTTTGAGGCTCTTTATGTTCCTGGAGCGAGCAGATGCGCTTGGGCTACACTAGCATGTGACAGGACATATGGAGATGTTACTGGTGACCGCTCGAGCAAATCGATGAACAACAGGAAGACAAGTGATACAAGTGATGAAAGAACTTGAGAAGGATGATCTTATTTGAGTGTGATAAAGTTTACTAATAAATGCTTTTACCTGGAATTTCAATCTGGGAGGGAGACTTTTAATTATTTTCAATTTGGCAACTCTGTTCAAGTTTAATACATGGTGTAATTATGGCTTGAGTTTTTGTTAGGATTAATAATCTTTTCAATAGGGTAGCTATGTAAAAAGGACAGATAATGCTCATTTCTATTCAGAGTATTGAGACATTGGCACCTTCACACTGATGGCAGAAACATGAAATGTATAGTGACTTTTTCAACCAGGTGTAAAACACACAAAATGTCAAACACATTTCCATTATTGATGAAATTAGAAATATTTCTTTTATACGTATAAACTTGTATACAGTATTCCTTTCACCAATTTCATGTCCCAAATGGAAAATGAGTCAAATTTCTATCAAAGGTTGAATAAACAAATAAGATATTGTATACTCAGACAGTGGAATATAAGTAATAGAAGAATACTGGCAGATGATGCAATTTGAATGGTCCTTGATTTTTTTAATGACAAATAAGGAAATCTAGTTACTAAAGATACAAGATGATATGATATTTTGCATAAAGAATGTCCAGATAGCTACATGTATAGGAAATTATAAAAACATCAAAACTTGCATATGTCTTGAAGATTGATAAAGTTAGAATGACTGTATCATAGCATTTCCTTTTGGTGTGATGGAAATGATTTAAAATTGTGTTGATAGTCATGCCTTAGATGCTAATGACATTTTTAGGAAGATAAATCACTAATATTTATGATACTGCATTTCAGAATAAAAAGTATGATTTTATACTAAATAAATGTATATTTTATGTAGTCCATTGTTGAAATAAGTAGACAAATGCTTATATAGTTCAAGAGGAGCACTACATTTCTAAAGGAGTTACTGAAAAATGTCACTGTCTTCCCATTGTTCATCAGTATGCTTGAACGGGCATCAGTAACATCTCCATTCATTGGGAATGAAGTCCATTATTGTTATTATTTTTGGCATATTGAATACACCACGGGTAGTTTGCCAGGCCCTGCCATGGGTCTGGGTTTATTCCTGGTGGCCCAGTCTTTTTCTATGTCAGACCACCAACCACCCAGGGCCCACATGGCAGAGCCTTGGGTGTAGTCAAGCCTGTCCCTGTCTGCCACCTGCTGAAGCAGCCAGGCACTGCAGCCACAACTGCAACACCTCGAGAGTCAGTATACTGAAAAAATTCTGACAATTTCCTCCCTTTATATATCACTTTCCTACATAAAAAAGTTAGAGGCTCAGAGGATGATTTGAAGAAATATAGAGGATGAGAGAGTATTGTTATTCAATCTCAGACTGAATTGGGTGTTTATAATTTCTTAAATTTTTTTTTCATGTAATTGCTTTATTTTAATGTAAGAGTCTTATATTTTTGATTACATATATAGTTGGTATTGGATAGAATTTTTTTTTGTATTCATAATGCACAAAGTGAAATTGCAAATGATTGATGGTGGATACACTTCTAATTTAATTATAAAATATAAATTTTAAATGAAGAGAAGAGAATATTTTATTCAGTATTTTCAGAGGGCCACACCTGACAATGCTCCTGGCTCTGCACTCAGAAATTACTCCTGGCTGACCATAGGGGATATATGGGATGCAGGGATTGAACCTGGTTTGACCGTGTGCAAGGATAACACCCTACCCACTGTTCTATTCTCTGACTCCTATTCAGTAATGTAGACAGTAATATTTAGCCAAGTAGGTGATCTCTCGAGCTCTTTCATATTTATTGCATATTTATTCTCAGATAGCTGATTTTATTCACCTTTCATTTTTGTTTTATGTTACCATGCTTCCTAAATCTGGCTCCAGGTATGCCGGTCCAGAGACTCGCAGACATGGGGGCAGAGCTGCTACTGGCTCTCCCTGTGACCAGCCACTCACGAGGGCCCGGGAGGGATAGTGGGTTCTAGCCCTGGCCCACCACCCCAGCAGAGCCTCGCAACAAGCCAGACGACCCCCACTCCATGAGGGCCTCCATTTTCCACATCGGACTTCTCTCTCTTCAGACCTTCACCCAGCAGACCAGCCTATCAGCAGCCGCGTGGTTCATCAATAAATGCTGGACTTAGAGATGCCTACAAGAGTATGCTACCTGCACGGCAGAGCCTGGCAAGCTACCCGTGTTGTATTTCATATATATGCCAAATACCAGTAACAATTATAGACCTCATTCCAGAATGGATTGAGGCTCTTTATGTTCCTGGAGCAAGCAGATGCCCTTGGGCTCTACTAGCATGAGACAGGACATATGGAGATGTTACTGGGGCCCGCTCGAGCAAATCGATGATGAACGGGAAGACAGTGATACAGTGATACAGTGATGCTTCCTAAATAAATATTAATAAGGTATTAATAATATACATATTTTCAGTCTTGTTACTGTCACTTGTAACTTGTCTTCCCATTGTTTGTCAATTTGTCTCCATTCGTTGGGAATAAAATCCATTATTGTCAGTGTTTTTGGAAAATTGAATACACCATGGTAACTTGCCAGGCTCTGCCCTGGCTCTGGGTTCATCGCAGGGGGTTCCAGTTTTTTCTATATCAGGCCATCAACCATCCAGGGCCCACAGGCAAGAGCCCTGGGTGTAGACAAGTCTGTCTCCTGTCACCTGCTGACACAACAGGGCACCGCAGCCACACCTGCAACACCTCGAGGGCCAGGATATTTTCAGTCTTATATGAGATAAATTAACAAAACACAAGAATATAAGGAACATTCAGTTCAGATTTGAAAACAATAAATTTATCAAGGAATTGCCTATAAAATAGCCATAGGTATAGAAGAACGAGGGGGTTAATTCAAGAATTTGAAGCTTATTTGATCAGAGTTGTGTTGATGTCACACTTCTGAAACTTGAAGGGTAAGTGTAAAATGAGGTCATGAAATTATTTCACAATACAAAAAACTTATTTTTTAGTCCACACCAAGCAATACTCAGTGATTACTCCTAGCTCTGCACTAGGGAATTACTTATGGCAGTGCCCAAGAGACCACGTTTGATGCAGGCAATTGAACAGAGCTTGGCTGCATGATAAGCAAATGCCCTACCCACTAAACTATCACTCCAGGTCTCTAAAATAGTTTAATCTTGAAAGCTTTCACTGATCCCCTTATCTTAATTTTCTATAACAATGTATTCTAAATTTAATTTTAGATTATTTCCTGTGATCAATGCCAATAAATATTTTTCAGTATTAATGTATAATGAAAGCTATTTTAAAATACTTCTAGAATAGGAACACTTCCATTCCTATTGTCCTCATTCATATATTCTTAAAGTAAGAATATTTGTGTTTATAATTGTACTTGGTTGACATTTACAAGGCAAGGGTCTCTTAATTCTCTAAAGTTCTTGTGGGACATAGATTTCATAATGAAAAATCATGAAAAAAGACTAATAATTAGTTGATAAATCCATTGATTTTATAACTACTTATTTTGTGGTAAATAAAATGTAAATTGTGTCTTGCAGAAATATTTGTACTGTGACTGTTTCATATATATAATCATGACATATAGATTGTCCAACTTCTAGAAATCAATACTTAACATATTTTCAAAGAGTGTATTTTTTTTCACTAACAGAAAAAAAAATGGGAACTATCTCCCATACAGTACTCAGACACCCAAACCCATTTCCATCAGCATTTGGCAGTCAAGCTCGATGGCACAATTCTTGGTACCAGTAATGCTGTATTGCTCAGACTGGTAATGCTGAGGCCCCACAGACAACCTAGCAGTGTTCAGGGGCCACACACATGCGTGTCAGTGTCTAACATGGATTCCCCTCTGGTTTTTGTATAATTCCCAGTCTCAATTTAGAGAAATGGCTTATGAATGGAGTTGAAACTAGGTCTGACTAAATTCAATATAATCACCAGAAACTGGAATTATTATAGCCAGAATCTGGAAACAACATGAATGCCCGAAAACAGAAGCCTGGATAAAAACTATGGTACATCTACGTAATGGAATACTATGCAGCTGTCAGGGAAAAACAGTCATGAAATTTCCCTAAGAATGGATGGATATGGAGATCATAATGCTTAGTGAGGGGCTGGAGCTATAGCCCAGTGGGTAGGGCGTTTACTTTCCACGCGCCGGCCTATGCTGGCCGGGTTCAATCCTCGGCATCCCATATGTTCCCCTGAGTACCGCCAGGAGTAATTTCTGAGTGCAGAGCCAGGAGTAACCCCTGAGTGTCGCTGGGTCTGACCCAAAAAACAATAATAATAATAATAATAATAATAATAATAATAATAATAATAATAAAATAATGCTTAGTGAAAACAGAAGGAAAAGGACAGATATAGTAAAACTACATTCATCTGTGGAATATAAATAAATACCAGTGTTCTACTATTTTTTTGGAAATGGTAATGCCAGACTAGAGCTGAGTGTTGAATGTAGGCAAAGGGATTAACATGAAACTGTTATGTATGTATGGAAAGCTAAACGGTGTAAGAGAAGGGTAGGGGAAAGAGAGAAAGAGAGAGAGAAAAAGAGAGAGAGCAAGAGTGAGAGAGAGAGAGAGAGAAGAAAAGGCAAAATTCCTGCTATAAAGGCAGGCTGAGGGAGGGAGAGGAAATCTGGGGCCATTGGTGGTGGGAAATGTGCACTGGTGGAGGGATGGATGCAGCATGGTATGACTGACACCCAATCATGAACAGCTTTGTAAATATCTATGTCACGGTGTTATAATTTTAAAAAATAATAAAATTTAAAAAAGAAAAGAAAAAAAATAAATGTATAGTCAACAAAATTTGGACCGATTACTGAGAAATAAAATATTTCTAGAATATATATAGAGAAAAACAGAATTCAAAATTAATTCAGCCGTTTTCTCTAATTTTTCACTGAGTCAATTGTGAATGGAATGCTGAAAATACTTCTATAACATATATATGAATATATTCTGCTTTTATCATAAAATTTATTTTGTGAAAATTAACAGAAAAAAGGAACTATGTCTCAGGCTATTATGAAGAGTGAGGCTTTTAAAAGTATACTAGTTGCCTTTAAATATGCTATTTGCAGTAATAACAAAATACTCCAATTAATCTAGACATGCATTGGAAGATTAAATAATAGAAAAACCATCATAGGTACAAATGGAATTAAAGATGGCTTTTAGATAATGTGTGAATGTAAATATAAATAGGAATTTTCATTCAGAGCACTGAATGAAATGAAATGTAGGTAATAATTACTCTTTGTTTTAAATTAGTGGTCAACTATAATGATAAAGTATACCATTCCCAGATATATCTTGAACCAACACTTAGAACAAATCTGTTGAAAAAATTAAGAAATTTAATATTTAGAAGCTGATAGTATCAAAATCATGTACATTTACATATTTCTTCCAAGGTCTTCATGGTTACTTCCTTGCACAGGTTTTTACTTCCTTATGATTAAATTATATGTGATAGACACTCTTTTTTGGTGACATAGGCAAATATGTCATATTCAGTAGTGTGAATAAATTTTTGCACTGATGTTTATCCATTGTGACCTTGTGTACAAGTTAATAGAACTAAAAGATGACAATTTGTCTTTCTACTTGTCTCATTTTATGTATTTTTTTTTTTTTATTTTATGTATTTTGTATCATTAGTTATGCATTTCAATATTTTGACATTTATAGGCATATGTGCATTACGCTATATAAAAAGGGCTTTATACTTGTTCTTTGTTAACCTTATATGTGCTTCTTTCTACTACATTTTGCCTAAAAAACAAATCTGATACCCAACAAATTGTATTTACCAGATAAACATTACATCTGTTCAACTTTGCCCAGAGGAAGCAACCATTACGTAAGAAAAGAAAGACTTATTTTTTCTCCAGTTACTTGTAGAGGCCACTTTGAAAGGAGTGCCTTCTTTTCTGTATTCTTAAATTCCATCACTGCTCACACTTTAGTAGAGCATGAGGGTAGTGATTTTGAAGACTGTGATTAAAATCTTCCAGGGTACACTTTTCCTTCACAATTTTATCCCTAGCAGAGAAAAACACAGTAAAAAGCAAGCCCTAATGTCTAGGATTCTGGTAACATTGGTCCTTTTCATTACTCACCTTTACTTCTGAGAATAGGAGTCACTTTTGAAGCTGTTCATCTCTAGGTGTTGATTATCTTATCTTTATGGTTTGTTTATTAAATCTCTAATACATTTCTCTTTCTCCCATTACTGATTACCTTTATTTAACTACATGGGACTGAACTATGTTTTAATTGGTTTAAGAAAATTGGGAGTTTTCTCTAATTTTTCTTAATCAGTTCCTAATAAAGTAATTTACATACAACTGAAGAGCAATAGCAAATTTAGCTCACTAAGAAAAGAGTCAAGTAGAACATAGGCTCTAGACTATGATTTATTTTCAGCTTAACTGAAAAATTTAAAACTTTCTATTTTAGTCAAGGTGATGTACATAGATATGAGAGAATCATGAAAGGGCTGAAGAATACTATATATCTAACAATTGACATTTGATATCCTTACACAGAGTTTATGCATGTATGATTAAGTAGTATCTTTCTTTTAAGCTTTTCCAGAATTGTACTGCCTAATTTTGGATTATTTAAATTTTCATGAGGTTGTAAAACAATACAGAGAGGTCTTATGCACACATTATATACTTTTTATTAATGATCAAGTGAAAGTGTTATACTTATTATGGAATGCTAACAATGATACAATCCAATAGTCTTCAGGTTTACCCGTTTCATTCATTGGCTTTATATTGGGGTGTTATATTAAGTTTATCACATGTGCAGTTTATATGTCTGTAAACACAATTGCAACATAGAATATTTCCATCAGCACAAGGACTCTTTCACATTTGTAACCATCATCCCTTCCATTTTGTGTGCACCCATTTGTAAATTATTACATACTAATTATTAAATGCTACTTATTTGTTATGCCAAAAACTAGTAACAATTATGGACCTCAATTCCATGACCTGAAGAATGGTTTGAGGCTCTTCCTGTCCCTGGAGCAAGCAGATGCCCTTGGGTTACACATGCTTGTGACAGGACGTATGGAGATGTTACTGGTGCCCACTCGAGCAAATCGATGAACAACAGGAAGACAGTGATACAGTGATACAGTGATGTAAAACTATTAAATACCTACTATTAAATACTCATCTGCTCTCCATTATAAGATTTTTATGTTTTAAAAGTGTTTTATAAATTCCACATCCGGACTTCCCTCTCCTCAGAACTCCACCCAGCGACAGCCTATCACAGCCTGTCTCCACGCGGCCGCTTGCAGTCTCATGGTTCATCTATAAATGCTATATTTAGAGGTGACTACAAGGGTATGCCACCTGCATGGCAAGCCTGGCAAGCTGCCCGTGCTTTATTTGATATGCCAAATACCAGTAACAATTATATTAGTTCATTTCCATGACCTAATATAATGGTTTGAGCTCTTTATGTTCCTGGAGCGAGCAGATGCCCTTGGGATCTACTAGCATGAGACAGGACATATGGAGATATTACTGGTGCCCGCTCTAGCAAATATATGATCAACGGGAGGATAGTGATAGTGATATAAATTTAATAATTTGTATGTATAATTTTTGATATGCCTTTTTTACTCATTCTGACTCCCCCAACTAAAGATAGGTCACTATTGTCTAAAGGATGACAGTTAAAAATGACAGTCACTTTTCCATTTATCCCTTCTTTGCTAACATGGTGATAGTGAAGAACATGGTAGGAAAGGGTGTTCTCCCCCCAAAAATAAAGAGCAACTTCAAAAGGCCAGAGAGATACCGAAGGGTTAAAAGTGTTTCTTGAGCACAGTGTCAGAAATAAGCTCTGAGCATAATTGGGAATGGAAAGAAGTTGAGGGAGGAGGATGGAGGGAGGGGAGAAGAAAAATCCAGGAATCTTGCTACAAGGGTTGTGACAACTGAATGAACAGCAAGAGGAGGAAGAGCAAGAAGAGAAGGAGCAGGAGAAGGAGCAAGAGAAGAAGAAGAAAGAACAATAGTAGAAGCAAGTGACTAAGAAAATGTTGTGACGAATGGAGCAAGAGCATGATCACTTTTCTGAGAAGTCATTTTGCAGAAGGTGCTTGAAATATCTCACAAAAAAATTGAAGAGTATCTTACAGGACTGGTTGCTTGTCATTGCTAACAGCAGGCATGTATGGATTGTCTTACTTCCAGATTTACCAGGATGAAGAAAAGGAACAGGAGAAGGGAAACTACATTTCACTTATCCAAAATAATTTTTATTTTTTGAGTAAACCTTAGAATAACACACAATGTTACTTTTCATGGTTAAGTGGGATTCTATGGAATAAGTGTATTATGGTTTAACAATTTATTTGATAAAAGGGATTGTAAGCATTTTGGGGGATGGTTGTGTTCTTGTAATAAAGTTACCCTGAAAATTTGTGTGCAGAATTTCAAGTGAACATGCATTTCCATTTTTCAAGAATAGCAAACAAATAGTTGGAAATGATGCAAGAAAAAAATTACAACAAACTATATCACTCACACAGAGCAGGCAGAAGTGTAAAAGGATACAATTTGACATCTTATTTTTTAACTTTGAAAACTACTTGAAACTAATTTTACGTTGTATCTTCTGCTGTTATGGACCTCACCAATCTGCCACTCTTTCTCCTTTCCATAGACCAACTGAATGAGTAAAGACCTTAGGCAACTTCTAACATACTTCCAACAATGCTACCATGATAGAGAGGAAATTGCTGGAAATATGTACATACATTAACAAAGCAGTTTTTCACAGATGTCTTTGAGGACTCTATAAATTATTATAGTCATTGTAAATACTAAACAGAAGAAAATGATAAACTTTTAAAACATGGGCTATTCATTATGAAATGCTTTTTGGCATAATGTTAGTGTGGATTTGAAAATGTTTTTAAAGCCAAAAAGGAAAAATGCTTTGCATTTGATGAAACAGAGAGTGTTATTAATAGAGACTGGAGATACAGAAAACAGCTGCTTAAGAAAAGCTGAAAAATGCTTTAAACTAATTTTATCTGTGTATTTCAACTTGAATCATATAGTAATACAACTTCATAAATGAAAATCTTGCATCAAAATAGAAATATATAGAGCATATTAATAATTAAGTTTATTATATGATATAAATATATTTATGAATTAATGAAAGCTTTTTGCCATAAGTATTATTATTTTACATTATTTTTGCAATTTATATCCAATAAACAATGAGAAAGAAAATGAATTTTTTATCCCAATAACATCACTTGATCACTTGACATCCCATTATTCATCTATTTGCTCGAGTGGGCGCCAGTAACATTTCCACTTCATCCTATCACGTGCCAGTGTAGCCCAATGCCATCTGCTCGCTTCAGGAATACAAAGAGCCTCAAACCATTCGTTCAGGGCCTTGACAAAGAAGTCTGACCATCTTGTAGGTGGGCGGCCACGTGATCTTTTGACATCCCATGGGATCCAGTCAGTAATGGCTCTAGTCCAACGGTCATCTCCAAATCGCATTACATGTCCAGCCTATCTGATTTTCGATGCCTTGGCAAAAGAGACAGCATCCCTGACTCTGGAACAGCGAAGGAGGTCGCAGCTCCAGATTCCTTCTTTCACTTGGAGTGAGGTGTGATATTCCAAGCATAGCTCTTTCGATTCCTCTTTGGGAGACCAAAATAGCGTTCTCATCCTGCTTTTGTAGGGCCTACATCTCTGAGGTGTATGTTAATGCAGGGAGAATCGTGGAGTTGATGAGTTGTGCCCGGATCACATCATGCTGTTTTTGACACCAGAGAAAACTGTTCCTAGGATCATGCCATGAAAGAGGCGTCAGTGGCTTCCGTGTCCTTGTCAACAAGAACATGGCTACGGACATTGAATCATTTGAATGCCTAACAAACTGGATAGGACGATTGCACTTGAAGAGATGTGCTCCACTGCCAGCAACTTCTATTTTCGTTGTCTACTCACCAACATCCACATACTGGCTGACTTTGAGGGAGAATGTGGAAAGATAGGTCTACAACTGAATCTAAAGAAAACTATGTTTATGAAAAATGAACTAGTTCCGGAAGCCCCAATCACTCTCAATTGAACAGACACCTCTGGATGCAGCAGCTATGTATACCTAGGTCAAGAAGTCAACATGATGAACAACCTAAAACCTGAGCTGCTCAGGAGGAAGAGAGCGCATGGAATGCCTTCAAAAGCATCAAAGTAATAGCCAAAAAGACAAAGAACCCCCGACTCTGGGTACATCCTAATAACATGTGAAATATAAATGTTTTAAAATATAAATTTACACAAAAATAAAGTCATGTCATGGGTAGCAAAGATTAAACCAATCCAAGATAGAGCATGGGAAATACCTCGGATTTCAGGTTAGGATTGAAATGGGTATACATTTTCTCTTTTTATTACATAATATATATTGTTTCTATTAAATTTAAAATCAGTTATGTCAAAAGACTTACATAATTAAGACAAAATTATTAAGAATTTGACTTTTTCCAAGTACTTTTAAATACTATCATACTATGGAGAACTTACTTTTCCTATCAATGTATTTTACAACATTAAGGGGATTTTATACCACACCTGAAGATGTTCAGGATCTATTCCTGGTCCTGCTCAGAGGTCAGTTGCTCCGAGCAATGTTCTGGTACATATGGTGCCAGGGATCCAACCAAGGTCTTAGGACATAATGCAAGAATCTCCCCTTTATTATGCCTCGGCAGTCATAACATCTTAAACTTAAATTAATCATATATACTTGAAGTTAAATAATTTCCCAGGGTTCATACTTCCGTTTTATTAAACTATTTTTCATTAGAAAACATTTTGATTACCATATTATCAACAAAATACAAGCTCTCTCTACACAATACACTAACCTAGCTTTAAATACCTGCTTACGCATTTAAGAAAATACAGTTGGAATCAGAGATAATAGAAAGTATGTGGTGAAAAAAATTGTAAATATAATTCAAACTCGAGAACATCATGCAACAATTAGAATGGGAAGGAATAGGAGTGAAGATAGATGGTCGGCAACTACACCACCTCCCGTCCGCTGATGACATTGTTCTAATAACACCAAACATTAGCCAAGCGGCACAAATGCTGGCTGACTTCGACCGAGAATGTAGAAAGATAGGTCTACAGCTGAATCTAAAGAAAACTATGTTTATGAAGAATTAACTAATTCCAGAGGCCCCATTCACTCTCAATGGAACAAACATCACTGAATGCAGCAGTTATGTGTACCTAGGTCGAGAAATCAACATGATGAACGACCTAAAACCTGAGCTGCGCAGGAGAAAGAGAGCGGCATGGAATGCCTTCAAAGGCATCGAAGAAATAGCTAAAAGGACAAAGAACCTCCGGCTCCGGGCACATCTCTTTGACTCCACCGTTCTCCCTGCATTAACATATGCCTCAGAGATCTGGGCCCTACGAAAGCAGGATGAGAATGCTATTCGGGTCTCCCAGAGAGGCATCGAAAGAGCTATGCTTGGAATATCACGCCTCACTCAAGTGAGAGAAGGAATCGGAGTTCTGACCTCCATCGCTATTCCAGAATCAGGGACGCTGTCTCGTTTGCCAAGGCATCAAAAATCAGATGGGCTGGACATGTAATGCGATTTGGAGATAACTGCTGGACTAGAGCCATTACCGACTGGATCCCACGGGATGTCAAAAGATCACGTGGCCGCCCACCTACAAGATGGTCAGACTTCCTTGTAAAGATCCCGAAGGAACAGTTTGAGGCTCTTGATATTCCTGAATCAACCAGATGCCACTGGGCTACATTGGGACTTGATAGGGTCCAATGGAAATGTTACTGGCTCCCGCCGAAGCAAATTGATGAATAACGGATTCAAGTGATCAAGTGATAATTCAAAAGAAAATATGCTTTCATAATTAAATTTTGAGTACTATCCCATTTATTCAAAAATTTTTTTGATTATTTCAAAGGATATGCCTTTTCATTTGAATGAGAAAATTATTATATTTTTCATCTAAGTAGTATTAAAATGATTTTATATTAATTGAATATTCTTTTAAAAGTAACACCTAAATATAATTTATTTATAAAGTCTTCTTAGATAATCATAATTTATATGGATTATCTCATACTTATTCAGGCATTTTATAACTATTTTCTATTCGGCATTTATTTAGACTTATATATTTTATTATATATTATATATATAATATATTAGAGACACACACAAAGCAGTGCTGCTACTTGCTCTCCCTGTGCCCAGCTGATCACGAGGCTTCTGGGAGGGAGGGTGGGTTCTAGCTGTGGCTCACCACCCCAGCAGACCTAGCAAGAAGCCAGAGGAACCCCCCACACGATGAGGACCACCATTTTCCACATCCGACTCCCCTCTCCTCAGAGCTCCACCCAGCAGAAGAGCTGATCATAGCCTGGCTCATCTGTGACCCACCCTGCAGCAGTCTTTTTCAAGGCCAGCCCAGGTATGCTGATCCAGAGACTCACACACATGGGGCAGAGCTGCTACTTGCTCTCCCTGTGCCCAGCCACTCAGGAGGCACCCAGGAGGGATGGCGGGTTCTGGCCCTGGCCCGCCACCCCAGCAGAGCCTTGCAAGAAGTCAGGGGAACCATCATAACATGAGGGCTGTCATTTTCCATATCCAGTCTCCCCACTCCTCAGAGCTCCACCCAGCAGAAGAGCTGATCACAGCAAGGCATGCGTGGCCACTCTGCAGCTGTGCAGTTCATCAATAAATTCTCTAGTTTTGAGGTGACAACAAGAGAATCCCACCCACACGGCAGAACCTGGCAAGCTACCCGTTTCATTTGACATGCCAAATACCAGTAACAATTATAGACCTCATTCCCATGACTTGATGGAATGGTTTAAGGCTCTTTACGTTCCTGGAGCTGGCAGATACCCTTGGGCTATCTCAGCATGTGACAGGATGTATTGAGATGTTACTGGTGCCAGCTTGAGAAAATCGATGATCTACAGGAAGACAATGATACAATGATATTATATATTATATGATATATACATTATACTACATATTATTATATTATATATTCATATAATTTCTATAATTTTATATATTTACAAGTATATATTTAATGATTCCAAACATAGATGACTGTTTCAGGAATAAAAAAAATAATTTGGGAGGAAATACAAGGTAGGGTTGAAGACAACAGGTAAAATTAATATCATTTGTTTTATATTAGTAGAGAACTGAGAGTATCTAGGAATCTATGTTTACAAAGTAGAAAGTATATGCTAAAATCTTTACAACGAAGTAATAAAGACAATAAATATTTGGAATAATAGTATATATATTACTGATAGAAGGAAAGATAAGAATTTCATTTTAAAATACACCAAGTTAATAATATGAATAAAAATATATGGCTAACATAAATATTTTAAAATATTTTTATAAAGTTTAAAGCATCATTTAGCAACAAATTTCTTTCACATCACAAAAATTTATCACTATTTTAGCCAACAGTAGGTTATATTACCAATTCTTTTTCCTCTTGAATTTCTTCTTACTTGGAATAAATCTAAACACTTATCCAACATTATATTTGTTTGTGTTCTTGTCTATTAATCTGCATAGATATTGGACTGATTGAAATAATATTTTCCTTACATTATCAGTAGTTATTTCTCATCATAGAATAAGGGTTAATGTGACAACAGAAACTTTATTTTAATGTCATTTCAAGTGATACTAAATATAGAGAGCTAAAATTTTATTAAGCCTAATTTCATTTTCTCATTATAATCAACCTATTGATTTCTTCTTTTATTTTTTTCTTCTTTTATTTTTTCTTGCTTCTGACTGTACAGTACTGATTAGGTAGACAGAAAGGTCAACAATCAATTTTCCCAGGTTTATTCTTCCGAGAGTCAGAATACCAGCAATCATTCAGAGACAGGGCGAGAGTAGAAGTAAGTCTTTTCGTTCCACACATTCATCAGAATTATCGATTTCCTGATGTGTTCCAGGACTCTTATTGCTCTCCAGTGATAATAAAGATTCTGGATATGTCAATCAATCCTATTATTACAACTAATTTCCACGTTATTATTGTTGAGTGAGTATTTAACTGTACACAATAAATATGTATGTCTTAATTATTCCTGGCAATAGATATTTGTGGATATAAGCATAATGACAATGAAATTCATTTTTATCTGTAAACTAGACATATCTTCTTTAGTGTTTCTAGTATTTCTATGATTATATTAAGAAATAAAAATTTACCAGTTTCATGTCTTTGGAGGTAAAGATTATATATTGTATTTATTAACTATGTGAATGAGCAATATAATTACTTGAATGTGTACAATGTCTTTTGTGCAAAGAAAAAAGAAAACATTTGTCATGCAGGCTTCTAATAGTGCATTCCAGTTCCAGTAGAACAATATTATGGCTGCCACTTTTAGTATTTTACTTAAAGGTAAACATATATGATAGTGTTTTGCCATATAGAGTTTTAATATCCAGCTAGAAACTCTCATTTTTTAAAAAATGCATTTTATCGTATCACTATGCAATGGATCATTACAAAACTGTTTATGATTGTTTTAAGTAGTACAATATTCCAACAGCCATCCCTCTACCTGTGTACATTTTCCAAAATCCCCATTTTATTAGACAATAAGAAATTTAAAAGTTTAATAGTTTGAGGTATGAGCTATGATTTAAAATAAATGTATAGTAATTTATTAGAATGGCCCCTTTCTGATTAGTTATGTAATTAGTATTGTGTATTATTGTAATTAGAGTTTGCCTCCCGCCCGGCAAGCCTGGCAAGCTGCTCGTGTTGTACTTGATATGCCAAATTCCAGTAACAATTATATTAGGTCATTCCCATGACCTGATATAATGGTTTGAGGCTCTTTATGTTCCTGTAGCAAGCCGATGCCCTGGCTCTACTGGCATGAGACAGGACATATGGAGATATTACTGGTGCCCGCTCTAGCAAATAGATGATGAACGGGAAGATCATGATCATGATCATTGTAATTAGTATTGTGTATTTATTTTATTTAAATAAAATAAATATCCCTTGTCTAGCCAAAAATAACAGTGCTTAGACACCTTGTAGGTGCTTAACCTTTATATAGGATTACTTAATTCAAAATTCCAAAATAACCACAATGCTTTCTTAAATATTTTGGATCTTAATAATGAGTACAGGAGCCATATTTGAGCAAGGAAGAGATGCTAGGTAAGACAACAGAAAGCAGATTTCTTAACTATCTGAACAAAATACATCAAGTATGGAAAATTATCTTTTTTTAATTCTGGGATTGTTTTTTGTTGTTTTATTTCTCCTTCTAGTCAGTCCAAATTGGTAGCTGGTAAGATGAGTATATACCTGATTTATAGTAACTAATGTCATTGAATGTATAACAGCTAACTCAGAGAGTGAATTACCCCAAGTCTGGACCTTCAGGTTCCCAGTTAGAGATAAGAGTGCTCTTCACTAAGTTGCTTGTTAAATAAAGGAGCACAAAGCATTCCTAGATACACTAGTTTGCACTGTTTGCTGTCAGAGAACATTCAGAGTTGATAAAGCCTTCTGAGCTTCACCTGCAAGTAGAATCACAATTTATTACAATACATACAATTCTTTTAATCTTGGGACAGGATTAAATGTCTTGTACTTGGTTCTACAAAGTGTTTATAATTTAACACAAGTGACAACACTAGCAGTAGTTTGTCATTTGGGAATTCTAGAGTTCTTTTAATCATATGATTTAATGCATTAAATATCACAGAATTCTGTGATATTAAGTACAGCTGTGGAGTCTTGAGTCAGAATCTGAGAAGATAAGAATTTGTGTGCATTACAAGTTTCAAAATTCTGCATTAAAAGTTTATTAACACCAACCATCCTTACTGACAAGAAAAATGACAGTGATTCAGGAAGCAAGTCAACCAAAAGTAGATAAGTAGATTATAGCTTTTGGAGATTATTGGTCTTTTCAATTTTGTCAGTGAGTAAGTGGGGACACACAGAATGGGAAAGTCACCATAATAGAGAATAGAGATCCCTGTCCTGGCCTACCAAGAACAATCAGTGAGGTCCTAAGAGAAGATTGGAAGGAAATGCAGAGTAAAGAAAGAGAGAAAGGAAAAGGAATTGTAGACTAGAGACAATGTAGGCTTCTTCAGAAAGAGAAGAGAGCTACATAAAGGAATTA
Organism: Cryptotis parvus; assembly: GCA_021461705.1. NCBI lineage: Eukaryota > Metazoa > Chordata > Mammalia > Eulipotyphla > Soricidae > Cryptotis > Cryptotis parvus. The sequence continues at coordinate 96,426 of JAJIBD010005277.1, forward strand.
TATTGCCCAAGCTGGAATGCAAGTGACATCCAAGATGCAGTGCTGTCCATAAGGGAAAATTTGCACTTCCAATGTAGAAAAGCTTGGATTACACTCAAACAAGATGGAGTACACACCACTTGCCTTTTGCAAAGCTGATTTTATACAATTTTCCAGTCTGTCCTGGATTTGGATCCAATGCAAGGACATTGTCAAAAGTACTGCTGAAACAACCTATGATGGGGTTTGTGATTTTTTTTGCCTTTTTTTTTTTTAGCTTTTTTTTGGGTCTACTACCAGGCAGTACTCAGGGTTTACTACTGGCTCTGCACTCAGGAATTACCCCTGCTGGTGCTTAGGTACCATATGTGATGCCAGGGATTAAACCTGGGTCGACCGCTTGCAAATAAATGCCATACCCGCAGGACTATCGCTCCCAGCACCCTATGATGGGTTTTTGATGAGTCCTAGCTTTAGGGTTTGAGCTATTTCCTTCTGCGTTGAGTTGATGCTGACTGAAAAAAAATCCTTTTCAGAGAATATCTCAGTTTGAACTTTTTTGAAGTCATTTTTTATTAATTTCTAGGCTTTTATACACACTTGCTTCCCACTTCAACCTAACAAAAACCTCTCAATAGTGTCCACCAACATGAGAAGCTAAAGGTGTTAGATGAGAAACCAGATGCCGATCTGGTAATAGCACATCTATGTATTATTAGCAATATATCTTTGGATCTAATTCCATACATTTAATTTTCTGATTGTTTAGGTGAGCAACTAAATTAGATTTATCATCTAGAAAAAAAATAAAGTTTTAGGGAAGGAAATCAAATTTAATATTTTAATTCAATTTCCTTTAGAATTATTAAAATCTGTTTTATCATCACTGTCTTCCCGCTCATCATCGATTTGCTCAAGCGGGCACCAGTAACATCTCCATATGACCTGTCTCATGCTAGTAGAGCCCAAGGGCACCTTCTTGCTCCAGGAACATAGAGAGCCTCAAACCATTCCATCAGGTCATGGGAATGAGGTCTATAATTGTTACTGGTATCTGGCATATCAAATACGACACGGGTAGCTTGCCAGGTTCTGCCGTGTGGGTAGCATACTCTGTTTTATCATATTCTTTAATAATTAAAAAGTAGATAATCCACAAGTTTCTCATCATTTTAATATATATGTACATATATTATATATGTATTTTAATATGTATGTAATATATATGTGAACCAGACCCAGAGCTCAGTCAGCAACCACAGGAGAGATCCAGACTCAACCACTCCAGACCCACAGCTGTGCCGCTCAGCCCCATGTAGAAGCAACCCATGGAGCTCACCTCCGGTGGTTGGAAAGGGGCTCGGTCAGCCCCTGGTCAAGTCCAACATTGCTCCAAGGGTTCGTTCACATGTGTGGGATGAGGGGCCATACTGGCTAGACTTAGAGCCCGGATTTGGGCTCCTCTGCCCTTTCCTCCACCTCCATACCAGCAACACTGGAAGAGAGACATGCCAGACCCACAGCTCTGTCAGTGGACAGCCGCTCTGTGGCCGCATGACAGTCTTAGATATTACTAGATGTTAGGTTCAGGTTCTTCCCAGTATCTTTCACATTTATACACTGTATATAGTACTAGGCAGTTTATAGTTGTGACCCGTCATCCCAGTGAGCCTAGCAGGAAGCCAGAAGAACCCCCACACCATGATGTCAGTCATTTTCAACATCCAGATGCCACAGCTCCTCAGATCTCCACCCAAGAGAAAACCTGATCTTTCTCCTTTGAGTTTCATCAGTAAATGATCGAGATGAGAGCCTTCTACTGAGAGTATACCACCTACACGGCAGAGACTGGCAAGCTACCCATGTTCTATTTGATATGCCAAAAACCAGTAACAATTATGGACCTCATTCCCATGACCTGAAGGAATGGGAATGGGCTCTTCCTGTTCCTGGAGCAAGCAGATGCTCCTGGGGTACACTCGCTTGCAACAGGATATATGGAGATGTTATTGGTGCCTGCAGGAGCCAATTCATGAACAAAGGAAAGACAAGTGATGCAAGTGATGTATATTTACGTATATTTGAAAATTATGCCAAGATGGTCAAATATAATTATGCAGTAAAGATTGAGTGCCTACTATGAAGAAAATTATTGTAGTTTCTTTGAACAAAATTTCTATTTTTTCCTGGATGCCCTCTTTTTCATAGCATAAGGATACTGTGGGCTAAACCTTCAAATTATAGGCAGGCACAGGCCACTTCTGACCATCTTCACCATTCTACTACTATAGAATGGTGAAATTAAAATACTCTGATATTATTATTTTTCAGAAATAAACTTCTGATCACTTGGATTGCCAAAATATATTTCTGGTACACTTAATTCTCACTTTTCCCTACTCATAGCATTCCCCAACTTTGGAATTCCCCATGAGATAAAAAAGCACTCAGCATCTTCTGCTACAATATTTTGTCTTTTAATCTCAGATCCTAAAATCAATTCAGAAACATAAAAGTAAAATGGAAATCTTGTTTTCCAGAGCAAGCCCCACGAGCTCCATTCTACTACAACTATACTTATGCTAATGAACCTACCACATAAGGTCCAATTTTTTTTCTTTTTGAGTCACACCCAGCAATGCTCAGGGGTTTGCCCTGGCTCTTCACTCAGGAATTACTCCTGGCGATGCTTGGGGAGCACATGGGATACCAGGGATTGAACCCGGGTTGGCGCTTGTAAGCAAATGCCCTACCTGCTAAACTATCGCTCCGACCTCATAAAAAGCAATTTGGAAAGCACTTACGACAGGCCCTGTGACTGTCACTGGCTGAAACAACCATGAATAGCATGCTGAAGTTTGGGTCCAAAAATCTCTGTATTTCTGAGGGGCGGAGAGAAGCTGGAAGTCGAATTAATTACCAATCACCTATGAATTAGTCAACCTTGCCTGTGTGTGTAATGAAACCTCAAAAAACAAAAAAATGAACAGACCAAAAACCTTAAAGAGTACAGGCTTTGAAGAGCTATAAGCTGACTAGCACATGGAAATTTGGAGGGTGCATTCAGGAGAGCCTGGAAGGTCTGAGCTCTTTAACCACCTTTTCTTGTATGTATTTTCTATTTGAATGTTCCTAAGTGAAAACCTTTTACAATAAACTAGAAATCCTAGGAAATAAATTGTTTTTCTGATTTCTGTGAGAATCTTTAGTAAATTGATAAACTCCACAGATGGCGTCATTGAAACCTCCAATCCGTAGTGGGTCAACTACAAGGACAGGTGATAATCAGCTTAAGACTGGTGTCTGGGGCTTTGAGGGTAGTATTGTAGGACTGATCCCATACCCTGGAAATCAAACTCTATCTTCAGACTGAAAGTACTGGTAGGAGACACAGGTAGAGAATTTCTGATAAGTAGAAACACTTTAAGAAAATATGGAAATGCCCATATCCATTTCCATATTATCTTATGATTCTTGCTGTCACCAGAAATGCCCATGATCCATTTCCATAAGTTCTTGCTATCGCCAACTACCAATAATGAACTCAGAACAATTAGTTCTAACCAGTTATATGTACATACTCAGTGCATGTACTGTAACTGGTAAGAACTAGTTTTGAGTTACAGGTCAGGTACAGAAGACCCTAAACAAGATTTCATCTTTCCGCTTCATTAATGACCGAATACAAATTAACTATATTTATTTATTTATTTATTTATTTATTTATTTGAGGCAGCTCCTTGGCTGCCAGGCAGAGCAATCCCAGAAGGAGAAAACTGGTCTAGCCATGCATGGGGCCCTTACAGTGGACAGAGAGCCCAGCTTCCAACTCTAATGTTAAATAGTCACAGATAAAATCTCTGAAGTCCCTGAAGAAGGAATATCATCTATACAAACCCATGTTTATTTTAAAATATTCACTATTATGTCTGACATAGAAAAAGACTGGATCCCCTGGGATGAACCCAGAGCCATGGCAGAGCCTGGCCAGCTACACGTGGTGTATTTAATATGCCAAAAACAGTAACAATAATGGATCTCATTCCCATCGAATGGAGGTGTTACTGGCACCTGCTCGAGCAAATCAATGAACAATGGAGAGACAAGTGATTTATTTATTTACCTATTTATTTGTTTATTTGTTTATTTGTTTGTTCATTTATTTATTTATCCATTCTTTCATTCTTTCATTCATTCATTTATTAATTGCTTTTTGAGGTCACACCCAGCAATGCTCAGGGTTACTCCTGGTTCTTCGCTCAGGAATTACTCCTGGCGGTGCTTGGGAGACCATATGGGATTCGAGGGATCAATCCCAGGTCGGCCACATGCAAGGCAAGCACTCTCCCTGCTGCTCTCTGGCCCCGTAACTGCAAATATTTTTAGCAGTAAAAATTACTATTATTCCCAGCTCCACCCAATCTACCCTACTCTGTTCCTGAACATTCAACCTCACTTTACTCATCTTATTATTTCACAACCCCAAAACACAGGCAGTGGGACTCTCCCTGAGGAGAGCCTGCATCCAGGCTTTGGGTGTGTGTGATAATCTCTTCCTATTTATTCTGTCTTTTCCTTGCCTTCTTTCCCCAAGAAGACAAAGTAGCTGGTGCCTGGGTTTAGGTTTGTTCCTTGCCTTCCCTTGACCTAAGAGTAAACCCCTTTCCTACCTCATTTCTGTGGCTCCCTGACTGCTAAGCTCCAGCATGGCTGGCTGACTCCCAGGACAAACAGATAAAGGGGACTTGAGTGGAGTCTTTGTTGTGAGCAGGAGCACCCTGGGGTCCTCTAATTCCAGAGCCTCTGGAGATGTGCCTTCTGGCAATAGTACAATTAAATTAACATGCAAGACACCCAACTGGCGATGGAAATTGCTTGTTGGTAGCAAAACTCCCCTTTGCACTCTGGAATTGGTAATTGGAGTCTTAATACTTAAAACCACTGTTTTCCTCTTGCTGCAGTATGTAAACATTGTATTCTGGCTTCTCCTGCCTTCTCTCTCCTCAAACTACTATCTATGGCAAAGGTCGACTTGCATCTAGAAAACCCAGTACGTATTGCCAAAGTGCTCAGTTGTCTTCATTCAGGCTTCTATATTTTTTATTATGCATGTAGGTTTTCATATTTTCTAATTCTGAAGCACTCAAGAACTACTACTCAAGCCATTGTGTATATCAGGGTTTACATCTGTAGACACATTTCCACTTTAATTGCACATTAGAAAACACTAACTGCAACTTTAAAATTTTTCACGTAACATTTAAATGACACCAGCTCTGTATCTTCTTCCACTCCATTGATAGCGCTACACACTGACTCAATTACATCTTCACTGAAAAACAGGTTGTTTTCCATTATTTTCTTCTACAGATTAGATTTCTTGGTTAATTATTTTAACTATTTCTTCTCAAATCCCTAAACTCAATTGTTTTATTGTTTTTCCACTGGGAGAGTGTGTTATAGCCCAGGTGAATATCACAACTAGCCTCCCATCAATAATGGGGCTGGAGTGTTGGAGAGCAATGAAGAACTATTTGAAACAATCCATGAATTAAGAGATGACCACTAGCAAAAATGTAAGGTCAAAATCCTGAACCAGGGGTCCAAGCAATAGTACAACTGGTTGGGCAATTGCTTTGCACACATATGACCCAGATTTGATCCCCAGCATCCCATATGGTTCCCAGATCACAGTCAGAAGTGATTCCTGAGTGAAAATCCAGGAGCACTCTCTGAGTTTTGGGGGCCAAAAAGAAAAACAAAGTAAAACAAAACAAAAATAAAATCAACAAAATCAAACAAACAAAAAATTCTTAGCTAGACCTCTTCATCTTTCAGAAACTTGTTATATATGTTCTTAAATTATCTCTCTCTCTCTCTCTCTATATATATATATATATATATATGTACAGCAATTATTTGTAAACTTTACTTTTTATCTCATATTTCTTTACTTTTTTATTTTAAAATTCAATCACCACTTAACCTAGAATATGTCTGAAACACTCCTGCTACCTCTCTGGTCTAATTTACCATGCCATTTTGATACCTGACTAATTTACTTGAGCATTTATTTCATCACATCTTCTACCTTTTCTATGCATAACTTATCACCAAATGATTACTTGTTCAGTATTTAACTTTCCTATAAAAATTAGATCTTCACATAGACTGATTATTATATCATCCTATTTCACTGCTGTGTCCTGTCTTAGTACAGCTTTTTCTACAGATAAGCTTTAGAAATTTATTTCTCTAAAATCAGAAAAAATTTCCCTTAACAAAGAAAATGAGAATGGGCATAATGGGCTTTTCTCAAGATAACTTGCCTTTTAAGCCTCAACTTCCATTGGCATTAAGTTCTCTAGTCAGGATTTGATAAGACTATCTATATTCCTCAGTGTTAACACAAACCTGTAAGGGACTAAATGCACAAGACTACTATTATTTTAATCCAGTTGCGCTATTACCACAAAACTTCTTTTTTGGTGTAATTCCTGGTGCAATTCCTTTGTGGTTCCTTGAGTCATTGTATATAGAATTAGTATACAAAAGTCTTGATGTTTATGAAGCTACAGTTACTTGATTTAACAGCTTAAGGAGGGTATTTTTATGGTTCCCCAGATGTCATACAACTAGGCCTTACATTGGCTCCTTGCTGGTTCTGTCCCACCAGGTGTGTACTGTGACCCAGTTCTCTCCTACTGATGTTCTATGGTCTGTATCTCCTTGTAGGTGTTTGCTGCTTTTGGACCATTAGGCTTTTCTTTCTCCTCCCAACACATGATGATTTTCTCTTATCCACCCAGGGAGTGAGTTAGTGAAGGATTCAAGTGAGAGGCCATCAATATTCTGGATCAGAGAGTTACTTGATCCGTACTCCCTTTAAAATTTTTTTGTTTTCTCACTCCTGTCCCACTGCCATGTCCATGATATATCTGATAGGCTACTCCTTATATAGGCAATATTTAATATGAACGATTGTATTAGCTACATCACTTGATATCCTCCATCTACATTCCCATCATAATTCTTTCCTCAAATTCAGGAGAAAAAATTCATGCCTCTAAGAAAAAGGCAATATCAGAAGAATTTTGCTGACTTTGAAGTTTTCTAAACCTATCTCTTCAACTTAATTTTATGAGCTTTTAAAAAATTTAAATAGTTTGAAACTTCATAATACTCATTATTATGTATATAAATATAAAAATCTTAGACTTCCATTTATAAAATCAATTCAGAGTGTGGTGACTAAATTATATATCTGGATATTGTGCAAAGAGGAGATCTTAAAGAGTTTTCATCACTCACTAAAATAGGAGCTTCTCCGTCCACTCAAGGCATCGACTGGTAATGCAGTACCTCCAGGAATGGTGCACTCACCCAGTAAGGGGCTAATTTTTTTGAAAAGATAAAAAGGAGTTTCCATCACAAAGATAATGTGCAACCATGCAATGCTGAATATTAATAATATAGGTATTTTGGTAATTATTTTATAACAAACTAAATCATGTATTAAGGTAATATAATAGTATACCAATTACATCTTAATTTAAAACAATTTAAAACTTGCCTTTCTATACATTTGAAGATTATTTTAAGCAATTATGTGCTGGAAATACCTGACAAAATGTAGCTATTCACTCAAAATTGCAAAATCCTGTTCATATACAAAAAGAATCTTTCCCTCTCCCTCCCAACATATTTATTTCATGTCATAGCTCAAGGAATATCTGCCCAGATATTAGCCTTTCGGTTTGGAAGAGCATAAAATTTGATTGGTTACACAGTCATCATTTTCTGGCCTTAGATAATTAAAACTTATGATTTATTTATCTTCTTATTTGTTTACTTTTATTAAAGGAAGAGCAGCATCTACTTTCAGCTTACTAATTTTCAGCAAGAGGAAAATTTTCTACTAACCTCTTATGAACTGGTTGAGAAATAAAGTTAATGATACCAGACAGATTATTAGAAAATTTTTTAAAGTTAATTACACATGTATGGGGGAAACCACCGAAATTGCAATGCCAGTGAGGAATATCATGGTATATCCTGAGTTAGGAAGTGGGTTACTCTGAGGCTGCAGAGATAATCAAGGGGTATGGGCTTTTCCTTCTTATAGTTAACTGGTTGAAGTTATGGCATCTCATATTGTCTTCTGAGTATCACCTGACTGATCCAATTATACAGTGTCATGGGTAACCTCTGGGAACTGCCAGGTAATGTGTAACCCTTCATTTTCATTAAAGAATGGGTTAAGAGCCTTGGATATTAAATAAAAGAGGGGAACTGAAGAATTAAGAGGGTATGGTCATATAATGAGATGCTCTGAAGTTAGAAGAATTAAGTAGTTTCTAATAGAGATATAGAGATAACATTATCCAATATTATCTCTTGACAATGTCCAATAAAGAAGTTATCCAATGAAGAAGTGATCAGGGATTAACAGAGACACTCCTGGAGAGTTTGACCTACCTGTAGGCCTGAAGTTTTCATGTTCCTGCTGCAGTGAAATGGTACTGTGCCTGGCAGAGCAGGAGACCACCAAGACAGCCCAGAGGTCACCAAGCAATACTCTAGAAATGGAGTAACACTTGTTTTGTAACCAAGCTTGATTCCCTATATGTGCATACACCTCTCTGCATGAACAGCTCATTTACCCAAGAATGAATGCACCTGTATATACAATATGCACATATGTACCTATATCTATATATAAATCCAAAAGATGTAATTCTCTGCTCTACTGATTTCATGATTTAATATGAATCAAAAATAAAAATTTTAATCTACAATTAAAAATGAATTCTAAGAGCTGATATAAATCTACATGTACTGCAGGAATGCAATTATTAAAGGATAGTAAATTTTTGCATATTAAATCTTTTCAGAATAAAAGCTCTAAAAAGGAAGTTTTTAACAATGAAGATATTAAAAGCAATTATATGAGGGAAATACGAGGTAAGAATACATAAATTTGAGATATAAAGTGATGTAAATAGGTGTCATTTTAATTAAAAGCCACATAGACAGCAATAGTGAATAAAGCAAAAAAATGACATCATTTGACATTATATTTGTGTCCCTCTCAACTACAAAACATCAAGATTTCACGTACCAGATTAAAAAGAAATATTACAGAAAGTTTCAAATAATTTAAGAAATATAAGCACAAAGTAAAGGATCATAAAATAGCAGAATGTATAAAACACTTCAATATATTTTGAAGATCTTATGAAAATAAGCTGGAAAAAAGATGAAAAAACTTAAAACAGTAAAATTGAACTTAAAAATACAGTCACAATTATCACTTCCAAAAGGCCACTACATGTCTTTAAACACAAGTTCAGCAAATCCTTAGCTAATGACCTTTTAGAGAATAATAAAATAAAATTGCAATTCAAATAATTTTGCAGGCTTATATAAAGAATTTTTTTTAGAAAAGTACTACTGGAGTGATAGTACAGAGGGTTGGATGCTTCCCTTGCACACTGTCGACCAGGGTTAGATCCCTGGCATCCCATATGATCCCCTGACAACCACCAGGAGTAATTCCTGAATACCATTCCAGGAGTAACCCCTGAGCATTGCTGAGTGCGACAAGAAAGAAAGAAAGAAAGAAAGAAAGAAAGAAAGAAAGAAAGAAAGAAAGAAAGAAAGAAAGAAAGAAAGAAAGAAAGAAAGAAAGAAAGAAAGAAAGAAAGAAAGAAAGAAAGAAAGAAAGAAAGAAAGAAAGAAAGAAAGAAAGAAAGAAAGAAAGAAAGAAAGAAAGAAAGAAAGAAAGAGAGAGAGAGAGAGAAGAAAGAGAGAGAAAGAGAGAGAAAGAGAGAGAAAGAAAAAGAAGAGAGAGAGAGAAAGAAAGAAAGGGAGAGAGAGAAAGAAAGAAAGAAAGTAAAAGGGAGAGAGAAAGAAATAGAGAGAAAAGAGAAACAGAAAGAGAAAGAGAGAAAGATAAAAAGAGAAGGAAGTAAGAAAGGAAAAGGAAGGAAGCAAGAAAGAAATCAAGAAAGAATGAAATCATACTGGAAATATGATTTCATATCACCAAAGGAGTATATGCAATATAAATCTCATGCAGATTAAAAAAGTTTCAAAATCACATTATATATGTGTCATATACAATTTATTTATTTATCTAGATATATATTCATATTGACTAGTACTTAAATCATATATTATAGTACATATTATGTTTATATCACATTATGTAACAAAAATACAATTTATGTTTATGCTATCATATTATATAACAAAAATACAAAAATAGTTTCTTCATGATATCTCAAACAAATATCATAATTATCATATTTTTTCATAGTATTGCAAACAAATCTCATGGCTAGTAAAGGACAGAAGATAGATTCTTATTTAAGTCAAGAAAAATATTGTGTTGCTTATTATCACTGTTCATGCAGTAAGTTAATAAAATAAATGGCCAGGTTAAAGTGTTGAAATATAAAGAGAAAAACGACATAGTAGATAACACTATCCTGAAAAAATAATCCAAATATCCTCACAAACTAATAAGATACAAGTCCATGTGATTGCTGGACAAAGGTTAATGGATAAAAAAGAACTTTATTCATATTCATGTTTTACTAATATTTATGAACACCAAGAACAAAAATGATAAAAATTTATGCAATCTTGTGCATAAAGCATTTATAAAATATTTGTGTGTCTATCTATTGTCCCTTCCTAAACGTACAACATTCTTTTCTACCATGGACAAACAACAGTTTGGGAGAAAATGATGACAAAATTCAAGACTTTAATGTGTGGATTAAAATTTTAAAATATTATTGTTTTGCCGGTTAAATGTTAATAAGTAAAATGTTACTGCATATAAATGTGTTCTTTATTTTCCATATCATATTTAACTTTAACTTTAGGACACAGATACACGGGGCAGAACTGACGCCAGCTCTCCCTGTGCTCAGCTGATTATGAGGTGTCTGGGAGGGAAGGCAAGTTCTAGCCCTGGCCTGCCATATCAATAGAGCCACGCAAGAAGCCAGAGGAACCCCACGCCATGAGGGCCACCATTTTCAACAAGCGGACTCCACAGCTCGTCAGAGCTCATCCAAGAGATAAGCCGATCTCCAAACCTGCTTATCAGAGTCCCACACTACGGTGAAGCCTATTTCAAGCCCAGCCTATGCTTGAACCAGAAACACAGATGCATGGGGCAGAGCTGCTACCAGTTATCCTTGTGTTCAGCTGATCATGAGGTGTCCCAGAGGGACTTTTGTTAGAATTTTGTTAGAATTTTGTTAGAATTTTAATTTGACTTTAGTGATTTTTGTGATATACACATTTATTCTGTGGGAATTTATATAACAACCCATTCTATATTGTGAATAAGTTACTGCATAGTATACACATAAAGGTAAAATTAGTGTTATGTGCA